>RJWH01000122.1:716752-871752 GCA_004363575.1 Solenodon paradoxus
AGTCAGGGCTTTATTGGACTTTGCGCTCCCGGGCGAAACTCCCAAGTCCGCAAAACGGGCCTGGGGAAGTCACGCGCAGAACAAAGGGGTACCGGCTCTTTTAAGCAGAGGAATTTCGCGGGCTTCCCATATCACGATTGGGGATTGGCCCTGTGAATCCAGGTGTGGGGGTTGCATCCCTTATTCTGATGTCATCCACCTTTTTCCCGGGCTTGGCCGCCGGGCATGCCCGCTGTCTCTGCCCGCTGTCCCGTCTTTCTGAGCAGGCCTAACATCTACCATTGTGATCGCTCATTGTTTTTGAAAAATACATATGCTCAAATTATAGGTTTTAAGTAATTACTGATTTTTAATATATATTTTAGGTTCAACATGTTAAGGAAAACAATCAAAAGAATGTGACTACTGAACTGGCCCTCCAATCAGACCTGAGAATCCGAAGCTTCATTTCTCTTTCCCTTTGCAGTGTGTTTTCACAGAAGTTTTTCTGAAGGACACAGCTTTAATAAAACGCTACGTGTTGTTGAGATTATCTGGGCTTCACACATAACTGAATATAACTCAAGTTTCTACGTAAACTCTTGAGATTTGGCAGTGGGATGGAAAGATCTTATTTTGTGGCTGCCCAAGATAAGGTCTCATAAGTAAGTTCCCTTATTCATACAAACTGTTACTTTCATATCTTGATTCATACCTTTATTCAGTCTCTCCCTACCATCCGTCTATGGGAGTCAGTTTCAGATTACATTTTGGTTGTTTCCCAACACAGCAAACTTGTATAATCAAGTAAATGCATAGTTTTCAGAAATTATTTGGTCATATAGTAGTTCTTGATTACATGCTCTTTCATCATATTTTTTGACCTTACTTTGAAAAATCCTAGTAATCTAACAACAATTAAAAAAACAACAACACTATTAACTCAAAAGGCATTACTTTTGGTAATGCTGTGTTCATAGCATTAGGAGTACAGCAAAAATATGGAAGTGAAACATAAAAACAAAGAGGGAAGTTAAAATTACCCAAGAAGGATTTGCGTTTAATTTCTTCAAGTCCTGTCAACTTTCATAGATTTTGCTGGTTATAGAATTGCTTCTTTGGAATCTCATCTTTATGTGTTTTTTGAAATGTGCTGCCATAGTAACTTTCCATACATTTAATACTGCAAATGTTCAACTAGGCCTCTGCTGTACATCCTCCTTCCCCTATATGACTGAAAGCACAGAGTTATAGATAATTCATTTTACAATATCCTTTCATTTTATTTTATGTGATTACTGGCATAGGTTTACTCCACATTCAGGCTAGCTCTCTTCATCCTTCACTTTTGAAAAATAGCTTCAGGAGGAAAGTGACTTGAGGCAGTAATTGGCTTATGAACTAAACATGAGTTAAATTTGAACTGGACCTCTGATTTCCTGGATTCGAATTATTTTTAATAGCCCAGGGAAATTCAATTAACTCAACCTTCAGAATCTAATTATATTCATTGTTTCAAATTAACACTCCCTTTCATCCTTTCATTCATTAAACATTTGCTACCTTCCTAGTTCCTATAATTAAATGTCTTCACAAATCCAAAGAACCCTGCTGATGGAAACGCTTTGCCTTCCACATAGATTTCTAGTGTATAAACACAAATTTTGGAATACGCTTTTGTTGGCTTATTGTCTCCCCTTTTCAGTTTATTACCATTGATGAAAGCAGATATCTTTTAGATCACATTTCAAAATTTCATATCCTATCTTCCCTATTAAACCCTATTAACTCTCAATTTATAAAGAATTAGAAAATACCTTTACCCAAAATGCCTATGATCAGATGGTAGATACAGCATATTAACACTGGAAAGTGATGTAGAGGCCAAGCTAGTACTCTTATAAAAGGAAAAGTAAATAACATAAAAGTGACTAAAAATTAAAAAAAAAAAAGTGAGCAAGAGTACAGTAACATTTATAAGAGCAGGGTAACTAGGACACAGGATTCTAGGCCTTTATTGTAATATTCTATTAAAATATTACTTTTGTTACTGCAGACAATTATGACTTTTTTTCTACAATTGCTACTACCGTTACCATTAAAATTATGCCTTAAACCATAAAATAAGAATTTTATTGTATTTTTGGCTTCTTCTATGTGTGCTGGGTCACCATTCTTTATTAGAAAATAATATTTGTTTCATTAAGGTATTTCATAGAGAAAGGCAGATAATTAAACTCAGCAGCCAGATGTCAGGAAACTCATTTGGAAAAATTTCTGATCAAGAGGTTTAAAGAAATGCAGAAAGGTCAATATATTATTAAGGAGACTTAAAAAGATAAATAATTTTTGCATTTTGATAATTTATATTTACCTAAAATTACAAAAGCATTAATTTCATAAATCTTACATAAAAGATACTATATTTTTTTACATTCCTGATATTCTACTTTATCTTTTGAATTTTTCCTTTTTCATTTTCCTGTTTTAGTACTCTACTCTTTTGATGTGATCATCTCCTTTTCTATTTATGTATATACTGGATATTTCCAAAGTGAAGACGTGAAATATTATTTAACAAGACATTGTATTTTAGTAGAAAATATAAGAAGTCAGTGAAATTGAATTTTGTACTGGATTTGACAGTGATCTAGATATCATTCCTAAACAACTTTGTGTCTCAATGTGACAATCTATAAAAGTTTAGGGCACTATATCAGCTCTCAGTTATGTAACTGTTTTCAGGGTAAATTGAAGTAACAACCAAAACAGCTACTTATCAATCCCTTATACTCATGACAGTGTTAAATGCTATCCTTTCAAGGCAAGGCATATAAACTCCATCACTCAAAAGGTAAATCAAGTAAACAAGATAAAACCTAATTAAATGGAAAATAATGTACCGTTGTGGGAAGAAAAGAAGAAATTTGATTTAGCCTGGTTCTGCTATGAATAACTAATTTCTAAAAATTCTTAAAACTGTAAACATTAGTCTCTTTATTTGTAAGACCATTCTTTGAAATACAGTTTGCCACAGGCCAATGCCAGAACTGAGATTTTACGAATTAATGTTGTATGAAAGTAATGAGAGATCTTACAAGTCTTTGAGAAGTCTTTTACAGTTTTATTGCATGTTACAAGTTAAAGCAAGAAAACTAAGAAACAAAATAAATTTCTAATATAGTGAAATTCTTTGTTATGATTATAAATATATGTGATTTTTGACTATATATGTTATATATACACAAGCATATATGGGTTCTAAGCAAGAACAATCTTAATTTGGTCATTTTAGAACAAATATTCTTTAGTAATATTTTAAAGTGAATAAAATGTAAGTTCTAAAAAATGGAAAACAACTTTGTGTGGTTTTGAGATAGACTAGAATACAAAAAGAAATCACTTCAAAATGGGTTGTATAAAATTTAAAATTCTATTGCCTCCTTTTAGTGTCTGCCACAAATATAAGACACTGTCAGTTGAAAATATTCATTTTATTATCACTGATCATTATATATGCTTAAGAATATTTCAAATACATTCAGAGCAGCAAATAAGAAACTGGTATCTAACAATGAACATGATAGTAGGAGAGGAAATTATGAAAAAGGATATACAGTATTCTTAAGGAACACTGATAATTAGGATAACTTAATTTTGTGATTATTATTAAGGGACCAATTGAGTTTTATGTTAGTTCAAATCATATATGTTTAAAAAAAAAGAAATTTCCTATGATACCTAAGATACTTTCCAAAGCTGGTCTTTCAGTTAGAGGACTAAGATGTACTGTGATCTTTAACCAGTTTCCTAGGGAAATCTAAAGGCCCCCTATAGATTTTCAGTATGTCTGTCATCAACATAGGACCAAATATCCCTTATCTTTTCTTTGCACCTAGATCATAAAAAAAAATTATTTTTGCAGTTATTGTTATTTATTTGCTTCTGTGTGCCTGTGTGTGTCTTGTGTTCTGTGGTGCTGCGGATCAACATTTTTGGGATGCAGAATATTAAAGTGATGATGTTTCAGTTTTTGGATACTGTTTATTGTCTTTTTCTATCACCTTGTTTAACAAAAACATATTATAGAACACTACATTTGAAGTTTGTTAATTATTTAAACTCTAATGCTATTATTTAATAGAATAAAAATATGAATCATATAAAGTTAATTACTTGGCTATTGTTAAATAACTTGATCTGACGTTGTTGACAACTCTAACAATAGCAGAGTACAAATTCTTCTTAATAAGAAATGAAACATGCCACACACACTGTTAAGCATGTGTGCTACTCACAAACTTCAATGCATTTAAAATTATAGATAACATTTAAAATACGTTGAAGCTTACAATAGATTTAAAGGACAAGTAAACAACAAAAACACAGCAGGATTATCTATATATATTTAGGATTTAAATAGCATACTTCTAAATAACATAAAAAACATGCTTAAGAAAAAATAAGGGTGAAGGAGTATATAATAATTTTTCATGGATTGGGTATCTCACTATTATTAGGATGTAAATTCTTCCTAGTCTGTAGGGTCCAGGCAGTCCCAATTAAATCCTAGCAAACAATTTTGTAATAATTGGAAGATCAATACACTATTAAAGAAAAAAGAACAGAGTTGGAAGTCTCATGCTATCCAATTCTAAGACTTACTTAAGTTTACAGTAATTAAAAGTGTGGTTTTAGTAAAAGAACAAATGCATAGATTAACTAAGCTCACACTATACAACTCAAGGTTTATGATAGAGTTGCATTAAACAAAACACTAAGGTACAGTGAAAGGACAAGCATATAGATAAATGCAACAGAACAGAGAATCCAGACATAGACCTGTACAAATATAGGCAACCAATATTCAAAAAAGAAGCGTGTAAAATTCCGTGGAGAAAGGTTAGTGTTTTCTACATATGTTGCTAGAACAACAGGATATCCAAAATCAATGAAACATCTAAACACACAATTTACTAAGAAATACATGCATATGGAAAAAAAGATGATAAATTTTCTACCTCATTTATTATTAGAGTAAATCATATTTCAAAAAAAATAGAAAAAGGGGGTAAATCTAAGATGTTGAAAGAGCAAGATTCTGGCTTCTTTCTCTAGAGACACAACAAATCTACATTTTTATAGAAGCAACTGTCTTTGAAAAATATTTGGAAAAGTGATAGAAAACACTGGGAAGAGTAGGAAGGCTTGGATATAGTTTTACTAGGAATGCTTCCAGGGCTCCAAAACTTGAAGTTGGTAGGAACATTAGTGATACATGGCCTCTTCCTGGGAACTGAAGGGCTCCCTGTCATAATAGTTGAGAACATCACCAACTTGGGGAAGGGATTGAAAATACACGTCTGTGAAGCATACAGAACACTTAGTATTTAAATACAAAGAGACCTACACCAATACATATTTTATTGAAACTATCAAGAGTCCGAAGGAGGAACATTCAAGGCAGCTAGGGAAAAAACATATGATTATCATCAGAGTTCTTAGCAGATACTCTATAGACCAGAAGAGAATGGAATGACATTAAAAATATGCAAATTAAAAAAAAAAGGTCAAAATACTCTAACTTGCAAAATTTTCATTCAAATGTAAAAGAGAAAGTTTTGCCAAACAAAAATTGAAGGAATCTGCCACAGTGAGAGCTCTCATACAAGAAATGATGAAAGGAGCACTTTACTTAAGTCAAAGAAAAAATTTATAAATAATTGAATAATGTGGTAAAGAGTCATAAAGTTGTAACTCTATCTCAGGACAGGGTATTAAACATGAATTCACAGAGAAAGAGCAATATTAAATATCAATAACAATGAGATATTTTCATATGCTAATGATCACAGTATAAAAATGAACAATGTATAACAAAAATAGTAAAAGTCATAATGGAAAGAAATGAAGATTAGATGATATAGTAAGTCCTCATTCATTAATAATAACCCTAAGTGCAAATGAATTTAATTCATGAACCAAAAGACAAAGAGTGACTGAAGGGATCAAAACAGGAACCAACTGCATGCTATTTACAAGAAACCTATACCAGTTTTAAAGACAAACAGACTCAGAGTATAATGGTGGAGTAAGGTATACCAAGGAAATGGTATTAAAATAAAGGAAGCTATATTCATAGAAAATGTAATATAATTCTACAAAATGTAGTAAGAGACAAAGATGGACACTATATACTGATAAATGAGTAAAGTCATCAAAAACATACAATTATTAATGTAAGCACACCTAACACAGCAGCACAATACATATAGAGCAAATATTAATAAACCAAAAGGGAGAAATAACAAAATAATAATATTGGGGAACTTCAAACCTCACTTACATCAATGGAAACATCACCAAGGAAACATTGTCTTTAAAAGACACATCAATTTTGCATAACAGACATATACAAAACATTCATCTAAAAACAGCAGAATACATAATTTCCCTAAGTGCTCAAAAAGCATTTTCAAGACAGACCATATGTTGGGACACAAAACAAGTCTTACTAAATATATAAAGCTTGAAAATGTATCACCATTTTTCTGGATCAAAATGCTAAAAAAGTAGAAATAGACCAAAAGATGAAAGAAGGGAAAAACCAATGTTCGTGGAAAATAAACAGTATGCTACTGAACACCACTTGGTTGCTAAAAGCATACAATTGGTAAGGAACATCACTTCAATAAAGGGGGTTGAGAAAACAGTTGCATAAATAAGAATGAAACTAGACTACTATCAAACTCTACACCTAAGAGGTAACACAAAATGGACTACAGACTTGAATATAAGACCTGAAACCATAAAATATATAGAAGAAAACATAGGTGATAAACTTCTTGACATGGATCTTAGTGTTTTTATGGTTATTTCTTCAACACAAGTTAAACAAATGTGAAAGTGAACAAATGGGAATACATTTAACTAAAAAGTTTTGCACAGTGAATAAAACCATCATTAAATAAAAATAAAACCTACCAAGTGGGAGAATATAGAAAATTACATGTCTGACAAGATATTAATAATCAAAATACATAAGGAACTTACAAAATTCAACAAAAATAAGACAGCCCAATTTAAAAAATGGGAAAGGCTGTAAGTAGATCACCAAAGAAGACTTATAGCTAGTCAACAGGGATATGAAAAGAGGTTCAATAGCTCTTTTTAGAGAAATACAAATCAAAACAATGATATACCACACCTCACACCTGTGAGAATGACTATAATGAAAACAAAAATAATAAATAAGTATTTGCAAGGATTTGGAGTGAATGGAATCCTCTATCTAGGTGGTGGGAATATAAATTGGTACAATTGATATGAAAAAACAGTGCTGAAATTCCTTAAAGAATTATGAATAGAAATATCATATGATCCAGCTATCCCCTTCTGAGTATTTATCTGAAGAACATGAAAACCTGAATTCAAAGAGATGTTTCCTCATATTCATAATATCTTTGAGTTGAAAAAAGCCTAAATACTCACTGATAGACAAAGTGGAATGAAAAGAGGTGAAAGACAATACTGTATCATTTGATTAATATGTGGTACATAAAGAAAACAACAACAACAAAACCAAATGGATAAAATAAATAAGAGAACAACTTTCAGGTTAAAGAACAAAATAATGGCTACCAGAAAGAAGAGGGGTTAGGGGATGGACAAACCCAGTTAAAGGGGTCAATTCTATAATGATGGATGGGAACTAGATTTCTGATAGAGAACATAAAATAGCATATCCAGATATTTAAGATTCTGTTCATATATAATATAAATCAAAGGTGCTGCAATAATTTTCTACATAAATGATCATGTCAGAATCTCATGTTTAGTGATGTTTTATTTCTTCCTCACCAGTTTGGATGCCTTTTTTTCTTTGCCTTATTGCACTGACTGTAATGTCTACTACAATAGTGAATATAAGATTAAGAGCAAATATCCTTGCTTTCTCCCTGTTTATAGTCTTTTAGCATTAAGTGTGATTTCAGTTCTTTATTAGGTTGAGATAATGGAACATCTATCAATATGCTGCTTTCTGCCATCAAATAAGAATTACCTCTAGAGGCTTCCACTCTCACAAAATTCTCAATAATAGGTGTGCTGAGGTCAATATAGTTATAGTGCTGTTACAGAAGGCACTAGAGATGAAAAATGATGTGGTTCAGAATATGAATTAGGAAAATACCATCACCAGGTGAGTCTGGTTTCACTAGAACTGTCTACCAGATCTCATATTAGCTTAGGATACTAGAGATGTATTTCATATTTGTTTATTTATTGGCATTTTATGTTAGGTTACTATGTCACAGTGTATATGTATGACTAAGAGTTGTGATTATTTTATTCATTATGTTGTACTGATTACCTATCCTGGAGCCTAGCAGATAGTAAAAATAGATAATTCTCAGAAGAAAGAGTGAAGGAAGGGCACAAATCTGATATCTGCAAAAATGTACTTGAGTAATACTGAGTAACAAGAGTAACATGGTTGGTATAAAGATTGCCTAATTAGCAACCATGATAAAGTGAAAAAGGAATGTAGAATGAGACTCATTAAGATTCTCAAAATTAAAGGTCATATACTATATAATTTTAATTCAAGGCTAGCTGGAGACTAGATTATCATTTCAATATTAGCAGTATCTTTTAAAATATAATTATATTCATTCCTTTTTCTGGCACATTTCTAGAGCTGAGATCACTTGTAAAAAGATAAAGAGCTTGCTTTTCCCTTTTTATTTTTAGAAGTTCAAAGAAGTCATTTCTGACAAATGTCAGATTTTCTATTGCTTGATCAAGTAAAGTGATGGGTATACTTACAGATCTTGGAAATGCTTATTTCAGTTCAAAAATAAACTCTTATAGTAACTCTAATACACAAAATAAACAGTTCTATATTCCCAAAAAAGTATTTTCGTACAATTTTGATTTTACATATAATTCATGCTTAGATTAGCAATTGAAAGTTTTCTCAAAGACTTACATGATTTGCAATGATTTGAAACAAAAGGTGTTATGTATTAGATCTGTTTTTATTCAGTTAGAATAAATAGAAATCTTTTTCATTTTTATATACTTTTAATAATTTTAGTGTAGGCTCACATTTAGAAAAGACATTTTCCTTTTGGAAATGGTTATAACTAAATAAGAAACAGAAGAGGAGATAAAACATTGCTTTATACTGCTCTATTGTTCATCAGACTTTGTTTTTCTTTCTGAACATTTTTTTAACAGTAAGAAATTAAAATAAAAATGACAATCAACTTCATGAAGATTTGGTAGGAAGTTAATATCAATATAATAACAAACAACAAGAACTAGACCTTAACAGATTAATGTTAATGTGAATATTTGAAGCAATCCTTAAAAGAGAAAATAGGTATTTTATTACACATGTAACTGAATAGCATAAGACTAGAAAATGGGAAAATGTCAAATTGCAAATTTAAAAAATACAATTACCAAATTTTAATATTCATTTTTATGTTGCAACATTTAATTCAGTAAAAATGGAATACTGAAATATCCTAAATTTATGACTATACACCAAAGTAAAAACTGTTTTTTTCCTTCAAGTGTCTAAAATAATCTTAAAGAAAAAAGTGATTATGCTCCCAAGTCCTCTTTTAATATATGGGCAAAATTCATTAAAAAAATTTCAGTTTGAGACAATTTGAGACTAATAGAACAGTTGCAAAACAGTGTACAGACTTCCTATATACTCTTCACCCAGTTTCTCCTAATTTTAACATTTTAAATACCCATGGCACAATAATTGAAACCAAGAAATTAGCCATGAAACTACATAATTTTTACATTTTCACTAATATTTTTCTATTCTGGTATCCCCAATTCAATACATTGATATGTCCTGTCATTGATCTTTTCATCCTCTAATGTACAACAGACCTTCGGGCTTTTCAGTCTCCCTTGTCTTCCTTGACCTTGACAATTTTGAAAGGTACAAGTTTTGAATTTTATACAATCCCTCAATTTTTTTTTCCATGAGTTGAAATGCTGTATTTTGGGGAATACCATTAAGGTAATGGGCCTTCTTAGTGCATCAATGATATCTATGTAATGCAAAAGAAAAAGGGTAATTTGACAGTGTCTGCTATGTGTTATTTCTCTTCAATATTTTATTCTGTTTCTATTCATAATTATAAAATATATCAAGGGATATCCTGAAAATGTATATATTTCTTCTTTGAAATGTTCACTCACTGGTTAGCATGAATCTGTGGATTCTTCTGATGAAAATTATTACTGTGGTGTATTAATGGTGGTTTTGTTGTTTTTTTAAAGAGAGGAAGAAAGGAGAAAAAAGCATTACTTATTAGTTTTTTTTACCACAAATCTAGGTTTTGAACCCAGGTCTGTGGTTTCTACATGGTCAACATCTCAGCTGCCTAGAGCCACAGGGAGTGCTTTATTTTTTACATTATTTTCTATATTTGCTAATTTTCATTGTCTGCAGAGATGGTTTCCCCACCCTGCCCATTTTATACATAAATCAATTGCTTATTTATATCTGTGTGGATTCATGCACTATTTTAAAAAAATTGCTATTTATAGTGCTCCTCAAATAGTTCAAACTTTGGTCATTGAAAGTGTTTTTGCCTGGCTTCTATAACTTTTTGACAGTGTAGCTTCATTTCTTTTTTTGAGCTCTTTATTTTTTTCTGGCAGATAAGATGCTTTGTAGTATTCTCAACTCAGCTTTACGAACACACACTTGTCAAATTTTAATACACACTTGAAAAGTCATTCATTTTTTATTATAGAAAATATAAAAAGCATATAATGTCACATATTAATCACAGTTTGGACATAGGGGTCAGCAGTTGACTGCAGCGAGGCACGGGGAAATATGGGGGTAAAGAAATGACTGTTTCATGGTTGTAATGGGGATTACAGAACTCAGTACATGTGGCAAATTTCTTCAAATTTTGCACTTTAAACTGGCTATTTTATGTATAAATTTATCTCAACAAACGAGTTTAAAATTATGAAATAGTAAGTTCAATATTTATGATGAGTGATTAAGCAATTCTAACTAGCAGTGCGATAGCAGTTGCAAGGTTGGTTTGCCTCACTTCCATAAATTTTTCCAATAAGGAAACAATTAGCCCAATAGATTTAGATGGTTTACTACTTAGAGTGATGGGAAGAATTTGTCACTGATACCCTAAATCCCAGTTCCCAGAGTGTTACACAATAAAGACCAGATATCTTCTGATATACAGCAGGGTTCCATAAAAGGAGAAGAACCCTAAAATAGATCTGTGGTCTCATGTAGGGACTTCTTGTACAATGGTCCATTTGTCCCTCCAGAGAGAGACATTATCTTTACCACCTGTACAAGCAAATTCCTGAAGATGGCAAGGAAGGTGTTTCCATTTGTATGACCTGACCTCTGAAGAGAGGCATGTCTACGTATTATTTTAGAATGTAGGTGTTCTGAATTAATTATAAATGTGTAGATATGAAGAAATGTAAGAAATTCCAGTAGAACTGTCTCCTAACACTGGCTGCTCTGTCGAGAGTCCCACTATTGCAAAATCCTAGTTAAAAAAAGGGTTATTCAGAGACAATACTACCAAATTTAATAAGTTTAGTGTTCTACCTCACTATTTATTTATTACTTATTAAATAGATGTCTTTTTGTTGCAGGATAAGAGAGAAGAACAATAAATTTAGGCTATCAGATTCTTGATTTATTTTTAGTGTTAATTCTCTGCTCTTATTCCCTCCTTCATGATTGTCATCACAACTCACTCTTGACAGAAGAAAAAGAAGTATGAGATGGAGTGGCCACTATGGTATATAAGACTTTCATTATCCATAATTTTGAATATTGTGTCCTCTGCTTCTGAAAATTTATTGAAAATGTTAGAGGAAAACTTTTATTTCTCTTATATTTTAGAAATCTTGCAGGATATATATATGTGTGTGTGTGTGTGTGTGTGTGTCTGTACACACACACAGAATAGGACTACCTCCTATGACAACAACCTGCAGGATATATATATATGTGTGTATATATATATATATTTATTTATATACACTCCAAGATTAAAAACTGCCAGCCAATAATTATATATAGTTACATACAATACATAATGTATAATACATATACTAATGTATATGCTAAATTATATATCATATGATATATAATTACATAATTATATATATAATTCTTGTCTGGCAGTTTTAAATCTTGGAGTATTCTGAATACCTCATTTCACTCTCTTGTCCTGCCCAGTTCCACACCCTAACACTATGAGCTTTCTAAGCACTATTTAGGTTTTCAGCCTCTTGGTGTCTGCTTTTGATTAGCACATATATACATTTATGCATATGTGTGTGTATACACACAAGGATATATATCTATCCTTGTACAGCCTTCATATTTGTAAAACTGTCCTCTACTATTTTCCTTTCTCTTAGATCTTGATCCTTCTAACATTAGATGACTCGATACCCCAGAAATTCAAAGTTTATCTCTTTAATCCTTAGAGACTAAATATTTACTTAGTAGTCACTCCACCAAGCTTCTCAGTCACTCATTTTATAGTGCAAACAATTTAAAACATGGTTGAATATGAAGCTCACCTCCATAACAGTATTCTTTCTTCCTGGAATCTTGGCTTTTTAAAGTGACCAAACATGGTCATGTGTTTTATAAGGTATAACATACTATGAAGGGAATGTTTTGTTTTGCTTTGTATTATATATTCTTCATGAATATTCATACTGAAATTTATGCACTTTACTGCATGATCTTTTAAAAATATGCTGGGGTATATGATGAGTACGTGTGTGTGTACATGTGTCTTGTGTATGATTCTGCATGTTAATTCTAGGACATAATAGAATATGACTGCCTCCTATGACAATGAGCACCACCTCCAACTACATATTTCTAAACTAAAAATACAACTAATTGCTGTTTCTAGAAGGTTAATAGTTGAGTTTCCTCTTTACTTCTTTTATTAGACTTTATTTTAATAATGTAGAACCAAAACAATTAGGATTTAACATTTTTATTATCTTTTATATAGAATCACAGACTACCTCTTACTAAGATTGAGCATATCATTATTAATATTTGAATACAGTTCACTGGTAAATCGTGACCTATGACTTAGTAATACATCCTATACCTATGGATACCTACAAATTATATTGTGATGTTCATATTTTGTTACTGCTTTTAGAAATTTTTACAAGGTCTGTAAGTAATTTGAAGTTAAACAATGTGCTATTTAATATTTAACTAGACTTCAAATTGAATAAACAAAGAAACTTTGTAGAAAAATCACAGTAGTGTTTTAGGTGTAAAATATTAGCCCTCACAGAGATTATGGTCTAATGACTGGACTTATAATCCAGTACTACATATTTTGAAAAGTGTTATTGTCTGTGTTCACATTTTAATATGTGAATGAAATCTTCCTAAACATAATGATCTATGGTAAAATTACCTTTATTCACGAGAATTATCTAATTTCAAACTGAGTATGAAAGCATTTTCAATAACTAAAAGTTGATTAAATTATAAATTATATATGATAAAATATATACAACATTTTTGCTTCGTACAGTCAATTATATATCACAACTGTTAGTTTTATTTACTAAGCTTCTATGAATACTCACAGTGTGACTATATTTCAGATTTGGGACAATTACAAGAAAGTTTTGCTGAAAAGGGAATTTTTGTGTGAGGAATGTGTAGAAAAAAACCTAGAAATACGGTAAAAGTTAATGGTAAGTAATTTAGGGAATTGTTAGCATACAACTGAAGGAGACCCTACCCAAGGTCTGTATGGATGAAACATACATAAACATAACAAAGGTTACATGTCACAACCCACAGTCAACATTCCACTCAAATGGTGAGAAACTGAAGATTTTCTGCTAACATCAGTAATAAGGCAAGCATGTTCATTCTAACCATCACTCTATCGAGTAGTGTTGGATGTACTAGTTAGTACAATTAGACAAGAAAGAGATATAAAAGATATCCAAATTCGAAAACAACTAAAATTATCAGTATTTTAGATGACATAATACTGTAAAGAATCTCAAAACTCCAGTAATAAAATCTGTTAGAAATAATTGTTTCAGTAAGTGGCAGACTACAAAATTGATCTGCTACATTGCTATATGCAAATAATTAAATAAAATGAAAGGCAAATAGACAAAAAATAACAGACAACTAGGAGAATAATCCCATTTTAAATTGCATCAAAAATGCACTGGAATAAATTTAACCAAAGAAGCGAAAGATTTATACTCTGAAAACTCTAAAACATTTTTTAAGAGGTAGGATGGCAAGCAGGAATGAAGCAGGAATATAGCAGATAGGAAGGAAGAAAGAGAAGAAAGAACCATTTTATTTATTCAGTTGTTCATTTTAGTTAACCCCTTTGTCCCAGGTTGTGAACCTTGGTACTTGGGCCATTTGTGAATTGTTCTCAGGCATGAGCTAACTCTTGAGACACCAGGGTGTGCCAAGACATTGTTAAAACAGAGACACAAGAAATGGAATCAATTTAATGTTCATGGGTTAGAAGAATTAACATTGTTAAAAATTACCATAATATCTATATAGATTTAACCCAATCCCCATCAAAATGTCAACAACATTCTTCACAGAAATAGAACAAAAGTATCATCAAATTAACATGGGACCATAAAACATCCTGGATGACAAAAACAAATGTGAAGGGGAAAAAAAAGTTCAAAAATAGAGGTGGAATGCTCCCTGACTTCAAACTATACTACAAATCAATATTAATCAAATAAACATGGCATTGGCATTACAAAAAGATATGTAGATCAATGAAACAGAATAGAGAGCCAAAAATCAACTTATAAATATATGTCAACTAATTTATGGCAAAGGAGTCATGAGCATATAATGTAACAAGGAAAGTCTCTTCCATAAAAAGTGTTGGGAAAACTGAATAACCACATGCAAAATAATGAAACTACAGTACTCTCTAACACCATACAAAAAAATTAATTCAGCTGGAATAAAAACTTTGGTATAAGACCTAAAACCATATAATACACAGACGAAACTACAGGTGATACACTCCTTGACATTAGCCTAAGAGATGTTCCTGAGATTTTAACTGCAATGTTAAAGGAAGCAAAAGTCAAAACAAATTAAAATACCTCTGCAGAGCAAGAAGCAGCAAGCATTAAGATGAAAAGATATCTTACTAAATAAGAGAAGATATCTGTGCAATATATGTATATATATATATATATATATATATATATATATACATGACGAGGTTAATATCCATAATATATAAAGAATTCAAACTCAAGAATGAAATATCCAATTAACAATTCACAGAACTTCTGAATAGACACTTCTCCAAAAAGAACCAAAGATGCCCAACAGACACATGAAAAAATATTGTGCTGCTCTTGTTAATAAGGAAATTCAGGTTTAAACAATAGGGTATCATTTCACACTGTGAAAATAACTACAATCCAAGAGATTGGAAATAACAAGTCTTGATAAGGAGAAGAGAAACAAGAATACTTATACACTGCTCATAGGCATGTAAACTGGTGGAAATCTTATGGGAAGCAGTATACACTGCTCAAAACTTGAAAATAGAAATTTCTATGTTCCCATTATACCATTTTCGGGTATTTACCGCAAACCACAGATTTGCAGGTATATGCGCATAGCCATGCTTATTGCAGCATTATTTACAATGATGAAGAAATGTAAAACGATCTAAATGCCAGGACAGATGAATACATAAAGAAGAGGTGGTATATACACACAATAGACTACTACTCAGTTATTTAAAAAGATGAAATCTTGCTATTTGAAAATAAGGGATGAATCTAGCAGAAATTATGCCTTGTGAGATACGTTAAAAGGAGAAAGGCAAACATTATATGATTTCACGCATATGTGTTATATAATCAAATACACACACACACACACACACACACACACACACACACACACACACACACATGAATCAAATAAACAAACCTTTTGGTTTATAGACTCAACCTAGTGCTTACCAGAAGAGAAGATAAGTTGGTGGGCGAATCGGGTAAAAAGGGGTCAATTATATGGTGAAGAATAGAACTGTCCAAACAACTATGGACTCTTAGAGGTGAGAGACAAAAAAGGCAAATCAGGGGGTACCAAAGTGACGGGAGAGGGGTAGGGAAAATGGGATAAAAGTAGTTAACTGTAAACGAAGGGAGGAAAAAGAAGGGGGGAATATTAGTAAATCTACTATGCTATTTATACATGCAAAATTACCACTACATATAAAGCAAGTCATTGTCAAAATGCAATGTCCCTTCAATAATAAAAATAAAATTAAAAAAAATAATAGAAATGTACTGTTGCTGATAAATTTAATGTATTATATTCAGATGCTGATTTATAATGATACGTACTTCAAACCTATATCTTCCTATGGTGCAATGCTTCTTCAATATTATTTTTTAAAAGGATAGCTCAAAAATATAGAGCTAGAGTACACACCACTGAAATCTAGCGCAGAACTTTTCCAATAAGGATAATAAAAGACATGCCAAAATAATGAATAAACTTGAGAGTGATTTCTTTGGGAAATTAGCAAATCGAAGGCGCCCTATATTCCAGGAAATTTAGACGTCATTGCATTTTTCTAGAGCAGGATGTACAGAGGCATGAGAAATCCTCAAGCTTTTCACTCTGGCTGATCTTTATGCTCCATGTAAGGTTACAGAGGATTTTTGCATGGCTTAGTTAGTATTGAAGGAATCCCTCAACTCAGAGCTAATTTGCAAATACTCAGAGGTTTTCCCATTTTTTCTTCTTCATTGGTTTTCAGTTTTGACACTAGGTGTTAAAGGGAATCTGTCAAAACATTAGCAGATCACGTTAAAGAAAGTGAAGCTTCTGTAGACAAAATGAATAAAGAAAAATTATTAAAAAACTTCCTAAGGACTACTTTGAAATTAGCAAAAAAGAGAATGACTAGTCATGTGTAATGATTCTTAAAGAGATTAATAGCCAATTTTTCATCAGAAAAAATGTAGGCCATATAACAGTGGGGGAAAAATCTAATAAAAATTCTTAACAAAGCATTCTGTATCTAGTAAAAACTACCCTTAGGATTTAAAGAATAGGACATTTCCAGGTAAATTAAGCTGAGTGAGTTTGTTACTAGTAGAGCTCAGCTTTTTAAGAAATGATGAAGGAAAACTTTCAGGACCTAGTTAAAGGACAATAGACAGTAACTTGAAACAAAGAAATAAAAAAAAACACCACAAAAGTAACTACATATATTAAATTCAAAAGCCAGTTTTAGTACATCTTTCGTTTGTAATTATTCTTTGCCCCATGACATAAAAGACAGGCATGTACCACGCAATATTTATAAACCTCTGTTAATGGGTATATAATACATAGAGGTTTAATATTTGACACAAGGAGGAGACAGGAGCTATATAGGAACAAATTTATGTATACTATGAAGTTCAGGTGGTATTAACTAAAAATATATTCTTATAAGTTTGAGGTTAAATATAATTCCCAAGTTACTAAGAAAATAGCTAAAAAGTATAGAAAATAAAATGAAAATGTAATTTAAATGGTATATTACAGTGTCAATTAAACAGATAAGAAGACCATAAGAGAGGAATTGAAGAACAAAAGATATTTAAAACTATTTCTTGTTAATAATTATTTTAGTTATAAATGGATCAAACCCTTATTAAATGCAAATATCAGAATGAATTAAAATAAAATAATCCCATTATATGCTATTTATAGGAGACTGATAAAGCTAAAGATAAAAATACATTGATAATGAATAGATGAAAAGATATTCCATTCAAAAATTAATGGAGAGAGACTCTAATAGGCATACTAATATTAGGCAAAATAAGTTTTAAATCAAAACCTACTACAGGAAACAAGGTATTATTTAGCAAATAGAGGGTTAATTCTTCAAGAAGCAATAATAATTATAAATATGGCTGCACCAAATGAGAATAACAAAATACATCAAGTAAAGTTGGGCTGATTTAAAGGGAGAAATAGTTTTAATATGTAAGGATTTGAGACTTTAATGTTCTCTACGATTGACCAGAAATTAGACCACAAAACAATTCTCAATAAATTATATACATATATATATATCTCATACTGAGTGTTTTTCAGACCATAGTGAAAAATAACTAGACATCAATGTAAACAATGTCAAAAGGAACCTACAATGAATACCAATGATGAAAAATTTATAAAAATCCTCAACAAATTCAAATCTAGTAGTGTAATAAAATGATTATATTCCATGCCCTAGTGAGATTTATACCAGGAATGTATGGGTTGCTCAAGACATATAGTCTGTGTAATATAACACATCAAAAGAATGAGGATAAAGGAAGAAAATCAATAAAATATGATTATCTTAGAGTTATCCAAAGAAACAGGATATAATCTATATTTGTGTATTATCCACATGAGAAAAATTATATCCTATGATATACATGTGTGCATATGTGTGTATATACATGTGTGTGTGTATATATATATATACAGACACACACATTATATATATATATATATATATATATATATATAAATTATTGACTCACATGAAGTCCCACAATACTCATCTATAAACTAGAGAACCAGAAAGTGTGGTGATTTGATTCAATCTGAGTCTGAAAGTCTGAGAATTGGGGGTTGTATATTAGCTATTAGTATTAAATCCCAGTTTGAGTCTAAATGTCCAAGAATCAGAAGTGTCAAATCCTGAATGTAAGCAAACACAGATGTTTCAGCTTAAGAAGAAAGAGCAAATTTGTCATTTCTTAGCTTTTTTTGTTCTACTCAAAACTTTGGTGAGGACAATATTCTTTACTCAGTCCACTGATCCAAATTTTCTCTCTTCATGGCACAATGCAGTTAGTTTTAAACAAGGTTAACATAAAAATTAGCCATCACAATGATTTCACACCTGATGCAGAAAAATCATTTAAAAAATCCAACATGCATTTATAATAAAAAAATTCAATAAATTAGGAGTAGAAGTTAAATTATTCAACTTCAACAAAAAAGATTTATAGAAAGCCTACATCTAATATCACTCAGTGTTGAAAAACTGAAAGCTTCATTAAGATCAAGAAAAAGATAAGGGTGTCCACTTTCAGCACTTCTAATCACCATTCTACCGGTAGTCTAGCAAAAGCAGTCAGAAGTAAAAATAAATAAAAGACATCCAAGTAGGAAGAAGAGAGTTAAATTACTTGCAGGTGATATAATCTGTTATATATAAAAACCTAGGAATCCACAAAACAAACCCTATTAGAGCTAAAAAAAAATGATCAATGTGCAAGGCATATTTCAACACACTAGTATTAGTTGAATTTCTGTATATAAGCAAACATAATTCTAAAAGGAAGTTAAATTTTAAAATTCTACTTACAATGATATATATATATATATAAAAACAAATTATCTAGGCATAAACTTAGCCAAGCTTAGTGAATGACTCATATACTAAAAACTGTCACATACTGCTGATAATAATTAAAGAAAAAACAGAGATCAAAGTTATTTGTGCTTATGGTTGAAGACGTAATATTAGTAAGATGACACTAGTACCAAAGATATCTATAATTACAAATTTAATAATATACAAACCTATTTAAAATTTCAAAGTTTGTGTGTGTGTGTGTGTGTGTGTGTGTGTGTGTGTCAGAAGTAAGAAAGCTGATCTTCAAATTCATACGAAATTTTAGGGGGTTCCATGAAGAACTAGTTGGTATACCCTAATAGAGCAGTGGTTAGATTCGTTTTCTCTGACCAAGAGCATTTTGCATACATCCTAAGGACCTGAGTTTGCATCCCAAGGTCAGAGGAAACAACCAAGATGAAAACTAAATAAAGTGCTTTTTCCTCCTCTCTCTTCTATCCTGCCTCCTTACATCCATTCCTGCCTGTACAATTCCTTAAAAAAGAATATGAGGACTAATTTTCACACTGCAAAAGTTGCTGCAAAGCTACAGTGACATGATGAACGTATTAGTTATAGCACATAGACATATAGACTAATGAAATATAATTGGACAGAAATAAACCATTCATCTATGATCAGTTGAACAATGGTGTCAAAACCATTCAGTTGAAAGAGTAGTCTCTTCAAAAATGATGCTGCTACAAATGGATATTTACACATAAAAAATTAAATTGGACCCCTATCACACACATATATCAAAATTAATTCAAAATGAATCATAAACCTAAATGAATAGATAAAATTATAAAATACAAGAAAACAAGGGTAAATCTGCTTGACCTTGTGTTCAGCAAAAGACTTTTAGGTATGATACATATTTTTCAAGCTTAACACACACAAATTTTTATAGACTATAGAAATTCTTCAAGTTGATATAAATGACAGCACAGTATGTGACTGTACTAAAAGCACTGATTTTATGGTTGATTTTATGTTACATTAATTTTACATCAATTAAAAAATAAGTCAATCCAATCTAGGTCATGGCACTAGGCAGGAAATGCCTCATTTAGTTGGTATGTTTCAAGCTAAACCCTGAAATGAGATTTGAAGTACTTAGAGATGGAAAAGAAAAAGGAAGTACAAATGGGAAATAGTGCTATAATAGATTCCTGGTTAAGAGGGAATAATAACAAATGTCAGAGAGAAGAGAATCAATATATAATGGTACAAGATAGAAAATGAGTTGTGGGGCAAAATGGACAACTGTGAAAAGCTCTACAGCACAGAAGGATCTTTTTCACCACGCAGAGGAATCTGGATATAATATTTAACCTTTGCAAGTCACTGTATCGTTGGTATAAAATAAATATAAGGTCAAATTTTCCTTTCAATATTTACTATGGAAAGAGGGTGATTGTCATAGTAAAAGGAAGCAAGATTGGAAATCATGAGAGGTTTCATTTGCTCATGAGAGAGATGTAATGATGACGGCCTAAACTCATCAGGAAACATGGAGATATTGTCGATATGTGATCTCAGAAGTCACTGGAAGAATATGATATTTTGGAGGATTCAATCAGTGGGAATATAAATTTGAAGACAGAGGCAAAAAGAGATACGATTTTCAATATTGGAAGATAATAGAGTGCATTAGAAATAAATGGGAAAGGGATATTTAACATATATCAAGGAAAGAGATAACATTGGTAAGTAAATATAAGGAAGGTGGTAAATAAAATCTCAATATCTCATTGAAAATTGTTTGTTTTAAAGCATGAAATATTATGATGAAATGAATGATACTGGAATGAAAGTAGAATTTTGGCTGCTCAAGCTAGAGTATATACTTTTCTGCATTATTTTTAGTTCAGGTTTAAAATTAAATATAAAGTTATAAAGCTGTGTATTTATATCTCAGCTGGGTCATCTTAAGCAAGTTATTAATATTCGGCATCTAATTGCAATTTACAAATATTTGTACAATAAAAATTTCTGTCATTAAGATATGATGAAATATGAGGGGTGATGTTATTAAGATTCATATACCAATATGAAATTGCTAATGTAATTAATGCTCATGATAATAACATTATTATTAATTAAGCTGAAAAGGCCAACAGTTAGGATTTAGAAACAGGAATAATGCCGAAATAATTTTGTACCAAGAGCTCTCATACATTTATCCTTAAATCACTTAAGTCTTTTTACTCTGGGGTACGTTCTCAGTTACCATAGCGTTTAGCTTATTTAGAAAATTTTCAGTTCCTGAGCATTATGTTTTTAATGGATCTTTGTTAAATATAGCTACAAAATTTATACTCGGATGATCAAGCTGTCATATATTCCAATTTTATCACCTTTACTCTAAATCTCTTGAGTAGGACAAGATGATGAAATCTGAGTTGCTATTCAAGTACTCTTGCTCATAGTTAACTATTTATAGTATGTAAATGCAGTGTCATTCATTTAGCATTTCATTGGTAGTAAAAATAGAATTTTACATGTTCATTAAAAGAACTGTGACTTAAAAAGGGAGAAGACTACATATAACTTGGTAAATCACATTCTGAAGTGATGTTAGTCACTGAATTTTAGTTACACTGAACTTTAATCTCTTGAAAGTAGACAAAATCCGTGATTATAGCAATTTAATATGAAGACAAAGATGTAAATGTTTTATATTGTCTTTCCTGCCAGAGATGCTAGACAAAGATTTAATTACAATAATAAAATTCATTTCTTTTTTCCAGAGAAGAATTAGAAATAAGTGGTTTACTTGTGGTCAATTGTGAAGTACTATACTACTTTAGAACCAAACATTTAACTATCATATTAAGTTCCCTTAACACTGCTAGATGGGTTTTAAGAAAAATCAAAGAGCTACTTGAAGATTTTACTTTAAATTTAAAATTGAGCACTACTAATACACTACTGCTTTCAAATATTACAGGTCATATATACTAGATGGAAAAAAGACTATAGAATAAGAGGTTTCATTGAATTACTGTTTTGTATAAAAAAAAATAAAATGATCTTTCATGCTTTAGTCTGTACACTTAAAGGCAAAATTTTGAGGTGATAAAAACAGAAGTGCAAATATATTCTGCCAGGGTATCTCAGTTAATAGGATGAAGTACTGCCATGAGTACCCCACCCTTCAAAAAGTTTTATTCTAATATTGGAAGTCAAGTTTACTCCCCTCCCAAACAAGTCAGAAAAATGTAAACCACGTGGTGAATACATTACTAGAAAATTGATTTATCGCAAGGCTCATCATCACATAATAGAGTACATAATACAATTCTGCCCAAAATGATCTTAAACTGAAATTATACTGAAACTTATGTCCTAGCCCTGAACCTCCCAATGACAGAACATTTTATGAATATAACCGTTTTTTTTAGAAACTTTATTTTCTATCTTCCTTATTTGCGTTTTCTGTTTAAGAATCTGTAGAAGACCGTTAGGATCATTCGGTGGTTGTTCTCATCCATTCAGTGGTCTGAGCATGGGAGGTGCAGGCCCGCGCTCAATGGTGGCTGAGCGCTCCAACCTGTGGCCTGGCAGCCAAATAGGCACAGAGGACACCTGAAGGTCTTCAGACCACTCAGTGACCTCAGGCTGAGGAGTAGTAAACTCAGGAAGTGGCACAGCCCATTCACCCTGAAAATGCTCTCTGGTTACAGTCTTTTCAGCAGCAGCCTGCAGTTCCCTTTCCATCTGTCCAAGATCTCTGTATAAGTAGAGATCAGGCATGACTTTCCATGGCTGTTCGTGGGAGACGACGCTACATACGCGCACATCCAATGAGTGAGCTACCCCCTCGCCAGGGATGGCTTTATCCGTGAATCACAGACAGACTGTTTTACACGAAAGAATGGGAGGGTGGTGAACATAAAAGACCACTGTGAGAGGCTGGTGGTCAGCCCTGGGGTAACCACTAGTTTTTCTTGACTCCTGGAAAGTTGCCTGGATCTGACATCAGCTGCCTTTCAAGGGCAACTATAGCAGCAATTGCCATCAGAAGCTTTTCCCAGGTTCTCTTCAGATTTATGATGTAGACGCCATCACATTTCCTTTTGTAGATATGCTGTTTCATTGGGTTGGAAGTTCAAGGGATAGGAGGACATCATTTTCCTTCATTTGCAGGACATTAAGGATTCCAGACATTGTGAAATTTCCTTGAAGTTACATGAAGAACCTTGAACAATGCCATATAGGCCCCTCTCTTGAAGTTCAGACTAGCAGATATAATCTTAAATAAGGTATGCTTCTGTTTTTAATTTTTCCCCAGAGACTCTTTGTTAGAACCTCTGTTAATTTTTCACTTCACCTGTCTTCCTTTTCATCATTATTACTCCTTTTTATTTACTCATTTTCTTGATAATTTATGAATTGTTACAATATTATTCTTTTCGAGTATTTTCTATTTTGAATTATTTTCTAAGATAATTTGTCTTTCACTGCAATTTATTTTATAAAGCAATCAACCTTGTTACATTTATTTTCACTTTTTATCTATTTCTATTTTTCTTTGAACATCACAAAGTGTTGCTATAACCCTAATATTTTTTTAGGTGTTTAATTCAATTTGTTATAGCTTTCTTTCTCCTTTTTTTGTTCTTTACATGAATGGGATTGGTTCAATTGCTCATGTTTTAACTCAATTTTTCTCTATTTTTCTTTGTAGTACTATAAATGCTACTATTGTATATTCATTTGGTAAATACATTGGAATATTTGAGTGGTTTATAGAATGCCTAATTGAAAAAATAAAATCTGACTTCATGTAAATTCTAATACAAGTGCATTTAATTGTTACTGTTTCAAAATTTTTAATTTTAGTTACATTTGTTGCTAATTTATATGGTATTTTATTTATATGTCACATTGCCTCTGTTTATAGACGTCTACAAATATCTATTCTAATGACTACACACTGCATCAGGTATTGTTAATGAATGTTAATTAGCAATGTTCTAATTCAAATACATTTAATATTGTTCATCTTGCTTTCACACAAGATACATATATGTAAATGATGACCACAAATCTTTAAAATGGAATTTTACTTCAGGACATAGTAAAATATATACAATATTTTGGTTGTTAAAATACCAGCAAGTAAAGATTTTTCTATGTTGGCATACTTCTACATAGAAAAATCAACTGTAGTTTTTACTCTAAATAGTAATACTGTCCCAAAAATAATTAGTGAAAAAGGAAATGATATGCTTTTCTATTTAAATTCTAAAAAATCTGAAATAGTCTAATAAAAGATAACATTCTAATAGCACTTTAAACATAACTCCCATCTGTTCTTTTATTCACAGAAAGAAGCATACTATTTTTAGTAACTGATTTACCTATGAAGAGCTGAGCCAGTCTTTACATTTAAATTTTACCCTAACTCTGATAAGGGTAAAATAAGTGTGTGTGTGTGTGTGTGTTTGTGTGTGTGTGTGTGTGTATGTATGTGTATTATACATAAATTTTTAAATGTTTTATCTTGGAAATAAATCCTAATGTCATAAAGTAACAAATGTCTACATGTCTATAGCTATTTATAATTATTTTCTTGAATCTCTGACACTAACAATTAGTGAAAATATAAAAAAAAAATTAAAAAAAAAATACAGTATATGGTTTTCAAACATTTAGTCTACCTTTTTTTCCAGAAGATGCATAAATAATTTCTGACCCCTGTAACTTACCAGGCATGCAATTGTCATATCTATTTGCAACTCTGCTTTTTACATGAAAGAAGTAGTGCCATTTTGCTACTCAGTGACATTCTTCAGGTTTTTTATATCTATTTTTACTAAAGAAAGAAGGAGAACTCATCATTCAGTGAATGACTAATGTAGGGGACCTCCATTTTAAGATTATGTAAGAAATAGTTAGAATTTAGAATTTTTATTACACAAAATTTTAAATTCAATTCACATTCTACATCTCTTTCTTTCTTGGGTGCTTAGGACTTACTCAAAAGCAACCTGTTGAATTTTGTTTAATATTTGAGTTTCTTGCTATTTGAGGATATATAAAGTTATTCAAAGATACAAATACTGCTATAATTAATTCTACATTGAATAATTTTATTATTTATGAACCCCCCTTCTTTTTAAACAAATGGAGCTACTTCATCTTGTAGGGAAAAATTAAGAACATGACAGTCTCATTAAAACACAGAAATATATATCCAAATGACTCTGACTTCACACACTATCTATGTATATAATTATATGATTTCATAGCAGCGATGTTCTCATATGAGGAAAGTTTCCATGAAAAATTAAAATTTGTTTGTTTTCTTTTTTCTTATATAAGACTGTGGCAATTTCACCTGAGAATTCTTAAAAACCTGCATAGAAATTCAGTCAACTGCATAAATTCACACATTCCTGTGAAAACGTGTAAGACAAAAATTTAATTTGAGGAGTTTTTGGATATTAGTAGTATGAGATGTCTAACCGAAGCAAATTCAGGTCCTCACTAAAGGACTATAAACCGAACTAACCTGTAAAGTATGACAACTGATAATAAATCAAATGATTTGAGAGTACTAGCAAACAAACCAAAATCAAAATTAGCAAAACTTAAACCCAGTAAAACAACAAAAAATCAAAAACAAAAACAAAAAAATACAAGAGGACTATTAGATTCCTACCAACTTTAGGTATTGGTACCTTCAGAGACTGCATAAAAATAACCATTTAAAGAAAGAAAGTATTAAAAGAAAACAAAAAAACATTAATAGTAGCAAACACTATCAAAAATGACTAAAGCATATTTAAATGAACACCAACTATAAAATTAAGAAAATAAAATGTTAACATTAAAGATAAAATTACATACTCAGTATATTGGGCATGTAGGTCTAAATTATCAAATTTATAATTCCATATTATGCAACGTACTTCCTGATTTAAGCACATGAATGCAAATTCCTTGAATAACGTATTTCAGAATTTTTCTATGTACCTACTATTTTAAATATTTCAAAGCAATCAGCATTTTTTTAAAATAAATATATTGTTTATAAGATAACATATTTTAAATGCCCTGTTTTTAGCACTATATGCCAAGTTTACCTTGATTAATTCTTAGTGGGAGCTTTGAAAAGTGCTGGAGAAAACATACAAAGTAAAAAGTTAATCCATCAATGAGTTCAGATGAAAGAAACATTTGAACCCAAATATTAAGCAAAAATGTTAGTACTCAATTGCTACTTAAAGTAACAATGATATTTTCAGAAACAGTTATGATTTTAACTGCCTGCACCTGTGCATTATGGGTACTAGAGAAAGGTCATATTTAGAAGGTGGGAAATAAAAATTAATGATATCCTGAATAAATATGGATGCTCCTTAGTTTCAGAAATATTCTCCCATGTGGTTATGAGTAATCTTTAAAAAGCTAAACAAAGTATTTTAAACAATAAAGAAGCTGATAAATTTTCTGACAACAAAGACTTAAAGCAAAGAAAATTACAGAAGGTGATCAAAACATTTAACACAGCTTCTTCGCAAGAGGTATTTGCCAATTACAAAAAAGTTGATGGTAAATTGAGAAAGTCAAATCTTATTTAGAAGTATAGCACAAATAATTAGCTTTCAGAGGCCCCCAAAGAAGCAAGTTCCTGGGGAAATCCTAATACTGGAATACCTGACACTTTTCACTATAAGAGTGAAACTAGACTAAAAATAGGTCAGTTAACTACAAAGCCTCCAGCTGAACTTCAAATAATTTCAACTCTTGGTTCCACTTAAAGGCAAAGCTATACTTTTATAGTAACAACAACCCGAAATGAAGAGTATAACTCTATTATTTACAAGAAGAAAACCTTACCAAACACCGTGTGAAAAAAAAATTTTAACTACACAAGTGTCAAAGTAGACTTTAAGATATACTACTGAGATAACGTGGAAAATTGGCAATGACTAAATGTTACACTATCAATAATGTATAATAATACTAGAATTTATGCTCAATAATATAAGTAAAATATCTAAAATTCCATTATAATAGTAGAAGGCTGAGTGTATGGGATTTTTACAGAACTTGCTTAGTAACAAAGCATTAAGTCAAAGATATTAAATGAGAAGATTTTAAATATAAAATCAGAGAAACGACCTAATAATTATATAGAAAACTATACATCTAACAAGAGAATTTCACTTCTTGCTTATGTGATGCTAGACAGTTTAACTATAACAAAACATTTTCTTTTAACACAGGAGGAAGAACACTTTAATTTTGTTTAGTTGTCCATACTGGCTAATTTCCTCTTGGACCTGAGACTTAAACCCAGCAGTATGTGGTGCGCATGCCTTTGGAGGTGATTGACCTAACCGCTACTCTACTGGGTATGCCCTATAGAAAAACATTTTATAAGATGAAATAAATTTCAGATTTAATGCAAACTGTCCTGTGTACATTATATATGTAAGCTAGACTTATCTTGAAATTAGGGGGAAAAGCAACAAATTAAAGTTGAATTAGAAGGAAAGAAATGATACAGAAAAGAGTACAATTTAAGGAAAGAGAAAGCAAGTGTTACAACATATAGGATAAACTGAACTGCAAGATGATGCTGTTAATAGATGATAGCAGTCATTAGTTCTGATCAATAAAAAGGACTGACTAAACTATGTAGAGAATTAGAAAATTTTTACTTTAGACAAAAATTTGTTTATTTTAATTAACCCAAATGTCATCTAACTAGAAACTAAAAATAAAATTTATAAATATATGGGGAAATAAAATTTTCTAAAATTTCCATGGAATATGTTTTAAATAAAAAAAATATCAAATTGTGAAAAAGCTGACACCTATAATTAAAAAATATAAACATATTTACCAAGAAGCCATTTGCCTCAATTCTTTTCCCTGGAGAATTCTTATAATATTTAATAAATAAGTAATTCTAATAGTACTCTATTTCTTCCAGGTCTTTAGGAAAAAGAGAGAAACTTATTTCATGAAGCCAACATAACTTTGATAACTAAGATTAGTGTCTAATCTCATTGTTGAAAATAGATGAAAAACTCTGGAAAAAAATACCTGCAAGCAAAATCCAGAAAAAAGTATATCATGTTCACTGTAGTTTAAGTTCAGGATTCCAGCAACTGAAATGTGGTAATGACATAAATCCAAGTGGAAAAGAAATCATAGTTTTTTACTTACTAAATAGATGAACACATACTGTCATTCAAATGTATTGTTGGATGGAGTATATGGGAAATTTCTATACCTTCCTTTTAATTTTTCTGTGAACTAAAAAAAATCTCTAAAAAACTGTCTTAAAAAAAAAACAATTTGCAATCCAGGAATAAAAAGATTCTTTCTTTGTCTAATAGGAGATATACACTAACATGAATACAGGAAATCAGTCCTAATGTTGAAATGTTGAAAGTTTTTCTTCTGAGATCATGAAATAGATATGGAGTGAATTTCACTTCTGCTCAGCATGGTATTAGTGGTCTTAGGTACTCAACAAAGCAAGAGAAATTAATAAAATATATTGGGAATTTAAAGAGAGACAAATAACAAATACAACATACAAAACATCTATAGGTAAATTGAAATTTTAATAAGATTAACTAGTCTATTAAATATATAGCAATCAAAATATCAACTATATTTCAGTATATTAACAACTAAAGTCAAATTGAAATTTTAGTGTATTTTCTTTTAATAAACATTAACATGTATTCAGTTTACAGGAAATATATAAAATTGAAATTTAAGGCTTCTATAAAATATATAAAAGTGTCTGAAAAAATATGTTTAAGGATCTAAAAGAAAGGACAGATATTCAATTTCCATTAATTTAAACATCTAACTTATAAAGACTTTTATTCTCTCCCTTTAATCTACTGATCTAATGCAGTTTCAAATATTACTCTAAAATAACATATCTTGTATATGCATGGATGTTTGTATAAATAACATTCAAAATTTAAAATTAATATGGGAAAGTAGGTCATTTATCAGCTACAGCTATAGTTAAGACATTCATAAAATGGAAAATAGATTACTTGCCTTATCAAATAAATATCAGGTCATTATAATGCTACAGAAAGTAACAGGGTATTTTACAAGGGGTAGAGAATTTGATACTGAACAAAATTATTGAACGCTGAACCAGATTAAAATTTAGATTATCATGAACAAATACCTTACAGAGAATAAGATAGCAAACTACAAATTAGAAAAAAAGTACTTAAAACATTTAAAATTGACTAAAGTATTCAGATTATATAAGGCATGTCAATGTGACAGTAAAAGACAAAAGAAAATTATTTACAGTCTCTTCAGAAAGATATCAGTATGTATAATTGTTAAAATTTTGTACCTTATTAGCTATTAGGGAAATCTATATATAAAGCAGACAAGATTATTTCCATATCCATCATACTGGTAAAATTTACAAATTATTAGCGATATTAGCAAAGATAACTATTAGCAAAGATAACTATTAGCAAAGATAAAGAACAATGTGATGTTATTTTTAGTAGGAATGAAAACTGGTAATGAGTTTGGAAAAAAGATGGTATTATCTCATAAATTTTAAGATGTGTAAAACCTTTACCCATAAATTCAACTGCAAAGTATTTGATCTTGTTAAACTCTTGTCCATGAAAACTAGGGAATAAATAATTATCCATGTTATATGTATATGTGATACATATATATGTCAATATAGTAATAGCATATTATAATAGAATTATATGAATGTCATATATATAACACATATGATGTCTATTTCTACAATGTATAACTAAATTGAAATATATATGTACACAATGAAATACAGTGCTGCAAACTGAATATAAAGGGAAAGTGAGAAAATTAAGTTTCTGTTTACCGACTTTAATATTCATTGTGCAATAGATGCTTAGTAATGTGCTAGAGAAAAGGAGTTTGATAATACATTTGAAGGTAGTGTTGAAAACCTAAACAGAATTACAAAACATTTCTGAGACTCCAGCTGATGCAGATAATTATAAATCAGTAAAGGCCTCAAATAGCATAATTAAACACTTATCTTTTAAAGCACTTAATAGGAACTATTAGCTCATTGATAAATTTACTTACTTATTGACTTACTCTCTAAAATATTAAGAAAATCAATGTAAGGCAATGCTAAATTTCTACTTTGTACACAAAACAATGGTGTAATTTTGTGAAGGATTTGCTATAGCCGCTGACTTAAAATACATTTGATTGCCTAGAGGAATAGAGCTTCAATGAACATAAAACTTATAAACATGACATCAGAAAAAGAGAATAGTTATTTTCCAGAAACCACCATTTAAGAAGGAGTAAATATATAAAAAATTCAAAATTTCTACAATGAAGTAAACTCAGAAAAACATAAACAGGCTCAAAAAAGCATTGTGCCAGGAATAAAATTTATGAGCAGATGGAAGAATTTCCAAAGGAGATTGAAGCTATGAATAAAAAAATAACAGAGATTCAGCATGTGAAGAACTCAATAAACAAGATCGAGTGCTAAAGAAAGCATAAACAATAGAATAGACCTAATAGAGAAATCAATCTGGGAACTTGAAAATAAAATGAGAAATGTCCAGGTTAAAAAAACAGAAAGATGAGGGAGGTTGAAGAGATGAGAGAGGAGATAGGAGGGAAGAGGAGGAAAGAGCAGCAACACAAGAACTGTCAAATTCCATTGGGAAAGGCAACTTAAGGATAAGGAATATCTAGAACGTGGAGAGAGAGGGAGAAGGAAACAGACAGCTTATTCAAAGAAATAACGTCTGAGAACTATCCAAACCTGGGGAAGGAACAGAACGTGCATGTTCATAAGTCAAATAGGACCCCTGGTTCATCTAAATTCAAAACATACACCAAGATACATAATAACAAAACTATCAAAATTCATTGACAAAGAAAAAACATTAAAGGTGACTGGTGAAAAAAAAAGCATGTAAAATATACAAGTACTCCCATCAGGCTATTGTTGGACCTCTTCAAAGAAGCTATAGAGGCCACATCATATTCAAAACACTCTAAAAATTGTCTGCCAAGAACACTTTTCTCACAAAGCTATCTTTCAGATGCAATGAAGAATAAAGATTTTCTCAGACAAACAAAAGCTAGAGGAGTTATCAGTAGGTCATCCTTATAAGAAATGTTGAAAAGAGCTTGAAAAAAATTCACAAATTTTAAACAAGATAATAGATAAAATAAAAAAGTTGCAACTTTATACCAAAACATGATATTAAACACTATTTCGAAGTATTACAATGGAAAATAAACAACAAAATAGTTGTTTACAATTACATTTACAATTACATTTACAATTACAAAATACAATTACATAAAATTACAATGGAAAATAAACAACAAAATCTGAGATATGAGATAGTCTCTATAAGCCACATAGTAACCACAAAACAGAACAGAGATTCAAATTATAAACAAAAGAGAAAGAGAAAAGTATTAAAAAACTAAACAAATTTAAATGACAGATTAAAGTACACAAAACAAGAAACAATGGAGATAAAGGATAACTAGAAAACAAAATATTAAATATATGTATATATATACATGCATACACACATATAATTATTCCAAATATAAATGGACTAAACTTACCAGTCAAAAAGCATAGAGCAGCTAAATGGAGATAAAAAAATCAGGACCCAATTATATGCTCTCTGCACAAATCCTGCTCTCTACCCAAACCCTTATCAATTTTAAAGACAAACACAGAGGAGTGGTAAAAGGGTAGAGTAGTAAGGTATACCAAGTGAATAGTAATGAGGAAAAAAGAGAAGCAGTTATACTCATTTCAGATCATAAAAGACTTAAGAAAAAACTAATAAAAGCCAAGGACAGACATAATATAATGACAAAGATGTCAATTCATCAAGAATATATAATAGTCAATAACATGGCACCCAATATAGGAGCACCAAACTATATAAAAATATTGCATACTTAAAGGGAAAAACTGACATCAACACAATAATAGTAAGTGACTTTAACACTTCTATCAATGAAGAAATTATTTAGACAATAAGTTTATTAGGAAACAATGGTCTTAAATGACAAATTACATCAAATGGACACACACACACAACATTACATCCCAAAACAGTATAGACAGTCTTCTCAAACACACATGAAATATTTTCAATGATAGGTCTCACTTGAAACAAACGAATCTGAATAAATTTATAAATATTAAAATTATCTCAAGTACATTTTATGATCATAATGGTATGAAACTAGAAACAGACCTAAGGAAAAACCTGAAAATAAATCACAAATGTGTAAACTCTAAACAAAATGCTCCTAAACAACTTGACATAAAAAAAAAAAAAAATAACTTAAGCAACTTAAAATGAAGGGTATAATCCTCTAGAACCTATGGGATGCAGCAAAGTGGTATTAAAATATGAATATTTAGTGATGTAGGCCTACCTACAGAATCAAGGAATTAGAAAAAGAAAGCTAAAAAAGCAATAAAAGGAAGGAAATTAAAATTATTAAAGAAGAAAAGAAATGGAATAGAGATTAACAAACACAAAGGAAGTCAAGAACTGTTTCTTTGAAAAGATAAGTGCATTGACAAACCCTTTGCTAGACAAACAAAGAAGAGAAAATAAAATCAGAAATTGAAAACAAAAAAGAATTATACAGACTATTATGAATATGCCAAGAAACTGGACAGCCTAGAAGAAATAGATACAGTCTTAGAATTACATAACTTCTCAAAACTGAATCAGGTAAAAAAAAAAAAAAGAAAGCTTGATAGAGTAATCACTAGTGATGAAATCAAAACTGAAATCAAATGTCTCCAATGAAAACCCAGAATTCAGAACAAACAAGTTTTGCTGGTGAGTTCTACCAAACTCTCAAGCACTAATAACCATTCTTTACAAACTCCCCATATTGAAAAAAGAGAAAACTTCCTTCCACAAACTTTGTGAGGCAAACATTACCCTGATTTCAAAATCAGACAAGGATATCACAACTAATGAAAACTATGGACCAATATTGTGATGAACATGTATACATATATCTTCAGCAAAGCCTTTAGCAAACTCATATCAATAATAAATTAAAATAATCATAAACTATGATCCAGTGGAATTCATTCCAGAGATTTAAGGATGGTTCAATATAATCAAATCAATGTGACATATAACACATTAAATAAAAGGGGGAAAGACAGTATGTGACCACCTCGATAGATGGAGAAAAAACATTTGATATGATTCAGTACACATTTATAATAAAAACTCTCAAAAAAATGAGTACAGCTGGTAAGCACTTTAACATAATGAAGGTTGTTTGTTACAACATCACAGTTAGCCTCAGTGGTGAAGCCTTTATCCTAAGGTGAGGAAAGAGACAAGGATGTCCACTATCATCACTGCCATCCAACATAGTATTAGAAGCCTTGGAGAAATTAGGCAATATAAATAAATAAAAGACATCCAAACAGGAAAGAAAGATGTAAATATGTCACTATTTTCAGATAATATTATGTTATACATAGAAAAATCTAAAGACTGCATAAAATTAGAATAGCAAATACAGCAACATTTTAGGTTATCAGTGTCAATATTGAAAAATTGGTAGCATTTCCATATGCAAACAATGAGCCACAAGAAAGAGAAATTAAAAAGAAACAAAACAATGAACTTAACAAAAACACCAAAAAAAACCCAAACCACCTAGTAATAAATTAAACCAAGGAGGTAAAACACACAGATAACTCTAAGACACTACAGAAAGCAATTGAAGAAAATAGATAAAAAAAAAAGAAAACCCATGTTCATGGATTGGCAGAGTTATCATTATTAAAAGTAACTTTTACCTACAGCAATATATATGTCAAATTCGATCTTTATGAAAAAATCTCAGTTTCATTCTTTACAGAGATCTAAAGTGTTATACAATTTATTTGGTACTATAAAGATCTTGAATGATTGTGAGAAAAAAGAAAATGGAGATATCAAAATCTCAAACCATATTACAAAAAGATAGTTATCAAAATAGCATGTTATTGGAATAAAAGCAGAACACAAGATCATCAGATCAGCACTGAGAGCTCATAAAAATACATATATATGGACAACTAATCTATGATGGAGATATAAAGATAAATTGGTGTTAGGGACCTGTCTCCTATAAATGGTACTGAGAAAACAGGATAACTACAAAAAAAAAAAAAAAGAAAAGAAATGGCCACTTTATTACACCATACATAAAAATTAACTCAAAATGATTAGAGACTTAAATGTAATATCTGAAACCACAATATGCATAAGAGAAAATGTAAGTGACAAGATCTTCAGCATCAGCCTTAGTGAAGTCTTTGTATATAATCACTAATGGCTAGGGAAACAAAAGCAAGTCTCATTTGTGTAAATGGAACTACATCAAATTAAAAAGTTTCTGTGCAATGAAATAAACCACTGTTTAAATGAAGTTAACCTAATAAATGAGAAAATATTTAAAATTTATGTAAAAGACAATCATTAATATGCAATATGAAAATAACTCATGTAACCCAATGCCCCCCAAAAATTCCACCAACAACCCAATTAAAAAATGGGCAAAGGATCCAAACAGACACTTCTCCAAATAAGATATATAGATGACCAACAGGAATATGAACAAATAGCCAACTTTTATTAAAGAAATGCAAATTAAAACTACAATAAGGCCTCCTTTTCAACCTGTGAAAATAGCTGTATCTTAAAGAAACTACATACATTGGTGAGGATGCAGAGATTGGGGAAAACTTGAATACTGTCAGTGGGAATTTAAACTGGTGCAGTCATTTTGGTAAATATCACAGAAATTCAACAAATTAAGAACGGAAATATTATATGATCCAGGTATCTCACTGCTGGATATTTATCTGAAGAAAACAAAAACACTAATTTGACGAGAGAGTATACCCTGATGTTTACACAGTGTTTTGCACAGTGACCAAGAGCTGAAAAAGCCCTGAGTGCCCATTAATAGATGAATGAAGACACACACACACACACACACACACACACACACACACACAGTAACACTACCGGACCATAAAAAAAGTTGAAATTCTATCATTTGCAACCACATGGATGGACCTAGAAGGTATTATGTTTGGTGAAATAAGTCAGAGAAACAAACACTAAGATTTCACTCATGTGATAAACAAAGAAAATTAATAAATAACACACAAAAAAATCCAAACTCTTAACTACAGGAACAAAATAGTGATTATCAGAAGGAAATAGAAATGCTAAGTGGGTAAACTGGATAAAAGATGTCAATTGTATGAGGATGAGGGAAACTAAACTGTTGATAAGCATGTAGTATATATATTGACACATTTTTTTCTGCATGTCTGAAACATATACAATTGTATAAACCAATGTTATTTCAACAAAAACATAAAACAAAAACAGAAGGGGGTTGAGGGCAGGCAGCAAAATTTGAATTAAAAATTCAAATTTTAGATTTTTTTTATATTACTTATGCTGCATAACTTTGATAAATTAAGATTTTACTTTTCTCAGATATTTATTCATACAGTAGGAAAAACATGTAATTAAAGAACTTTCGTGAGATCTATTCGAGAAAGAATTTTGGTCATGTGCTTCACCCTTTACTCTGGTTGACATCTATCCTCCATAGATTAACATTTAGAAGAACAGAAGATAAATGTTATTGTTGATTTTAATTAGTTTCTGAGCAAGTGCCACACCTACCAAAAATGACGAGATTTCTTTACCAAATTGTCAAGTGCTTCAGAGACCCCAGAATATTAGCATTAAATAACACCCCTTTTTATTTGATGCAAGGAATTTTGGCAAATTAGGCACCCCTATAAGGCCTGCTCTAAATGTGCTGCCCAAACCACAGGCCACTTTAACCATCCAGCGGCAGAAATGCCCAATAACAACCATATTGTCAAAGATAAACCCCGCAGTGCCAGAAACAACCCCCTATAGTACTTATCGGCAGCGCCACCATACTACAGTCTTCTGCTCCATGCGACGAAATAGTCGTGTGTGTGTGGGGGGGGCATTGGGGGTCGTCTTCCTATACAGCTCCTGTTACTCAAAGTGGCAGGAACAGTAGCAGTGGGCATGGCCTACCAGTCAGCTCTGGAAAGGGCTGTGTTTAACACGGGGAAAAACAGGCAGCTGCCTTTGGGCCCCCTCACCAGACTGGGTTAGGAGAAACTCAACTATCCCTTTTGCTCCTCATTAAAGACAGCCCGGCTTTATTAAAAAGGGGATAAAATTGACATTTATACTAAAAGCACAGAACAGTCAGGAAATGATAAAAACGATACCGTCCCGTTTAAAATGGTGCATATGAAGGTCAACTTAATGTTTGGTATAGTTCACTTAAGCCTCTCTTTGCTCCCAGCATTTGGCATAACTAATATGTGAGGACTATAATAATATAAACCTGCATGGAAGAGTTCATTTCTAAAATAACCAAATGTTGACAAACTGGGGAAGTTACGTTACAAGGGAAATCATTTCCCAGGAGAATCCTAATGAAGTGAATGGGGATGGCTCAACACCACCATTCACCATGGCTCTGTAAACAGACTTGCTCCATTTCCTTGTAGCTTACTGATGATCTTGGGACACTATAAATAGAAACACGTTTAATGAGTAGAGAGAACATAGAAAATTTGTTGCATTTCAGTATGACACAATTACCAAATAGAGACTGAAAAATACTGTCTAGGTTGTGCTTTCAAACTAATTCTTCTAGAGGCAAATATCTACTCTTGAAAATAAGATTATTGCTTGCTATTTATTGGGTACATATTGCTTGAGGCACAACAGCGAACACGCTCCAGTTCACTAAATAGAACATAGTATTGCTTTTTTTTTATAGTTTCAGAATTACTGCCTGCTGATGTCTAGTGTTTAATAGCAACTGAAATCCAACAGCGTGTAAAATGATGTTATTTATAAGGTTGGGAGGAAATAATTGAAATTCTTCAATATAAAAGCTTCCTTTTAAATATAAAATATGATTTTATTTGGGCAGTTTTATCTTTGTGTTCAAAAACAATACTTTACACTGGAATGTTTTAATCTAAAAATCATTAAAGAGAAAATTTAGGAGTTCAAGCATGAGAGTATCAGAAGGTCAATAAATGTTTCTATAAAATTCAAATATAACATTGGCTATACTTTTGTATGTATTAGTTTCTCTGAAATTTAATTCCTTTTTATTCTGTTAGAAAACATGGTAAAAAAAATGAAAGAGGTTGAATTAATACATAGCACTTTCTGCATATTCCCTCAATTTAATAGCTAATTTTTAAAGAAGGTTAATTATAGAAAAACATCTTTTATCAAAGGATTTCAAATATGTGCTTAATTTAAGAACAAGAAGAGCTCTATAATTTGATAAGCATAAAAATATTTCCTTTTGTCTCTTATAAGAAATATTTGCTATTACTTCCCTCTTATTTTATAAGTATAGGCCTTTAATTATTAATCAGTTAGCTGGAATATTTAGACTCAGTTTTATAATCAACATATTTTGACACATGCAAATCATTTGATGTCTTACCCCTCAGTCTTTTGGTTAGTTTCTAAGTGAAATGAGGATCTTATGCAAATCAGTGATATTCATGTTTTCTCTGATAGCCACCAATTCATGCAACAATAATTTGAGAACTGCCATAAGTTAATATTGGAAGTTTCCAGTCTGATGGTCCTTCTAATGGACTGTGACACCCATGTCCCTGGTGTCCTCTCTCATGATATAAATTCCATATGTACATACATAACTGTCACACATAAGTACCCGTGCAGCTTTCTAGAAACCATTCCTGCTTAGAAAGATGACTCATTCCTGGATACTAGATATGCTGTTGACTAATTCACTTTGTCTCCTTCATTATTGTGCTCAATACAGCATGCTATTATTAAGTTTCATAATTATTACTTGTTTTATAATATTTGACAATAGCTATGACATGTAAACTCACAATTAAAAAAATAATATGGGCAACTAGTAACAAATTTCACATTTCCTTGTCCTTCTTGAAAAATGTTTTGATAATTTACTATGATCCATTAAACAATATCTTAAAAATTTCACAAGGAGCAGCATCTGGTGCTCTAGGTTTCCCCACAATACTTTGAGTATTCGATTATAAAGGTTGAAGCTTCACTTAAACTTAACTCATTTGCCAGTTAGTTTACCAAGTAAGAGATGTTAATAGTCATCATGTGCATTTAAACATTTGAAATTATTTTGTCCTTTCCAAAGTAACAAATTCCTCATTACATGTGATAATATTCAGAACCAGATTTCTGATGGGAAAATTCTGTTAAATGAGTTTTATTCATACACTTTTATAATTGCTGTAAAATAATCTGAGGATCAATAGTAAGTTCTATTTTGCTGATGTCTGTTTTCTAAGTGGGGCATTAGATAGGCAAATGTCAGAAGTTCTAACTGGACATTCTACCTGACAACTCAAATCATGTCAAGATCATCTAAAATTGGACATTCTAGAAGAGCAATGAGACACGACAATCTGGTAATTGACTGGAGCTTACAAGATAAGAGGCTGGAAGTACTGGTATCTGTACCACATGCTGTCAAGCTTCTCTGAAGTAGGGAACCTAGGAAAAAAATGTTCATTGGAAAAAGTTAAAACTTTCCTTAGATAGGTATCATATTGATGCCAAGACGCTTCTGCAAGAGTTCATTCCAAAGCTGTATGTTACAGATTTTGTATTTTAGTCATCAATCTTACCTCCACTGATTTCTTGCTATGGTTTTTCCATAGATTTCTAATCATTTCTTCTTTAGGATTGTTGCCAAAATAATTAATATGTGATGGGAATATTCAAAGTCTCAAGTGATGCCAGAAAAATTACACGTTTCATATAATATTTCACTTATTTAATGGCTTTTTTTGGAGAGATTTTATAGCTTCCTTGTCAGCCACAAAGCTCATGTTCTGCAGTCAAAAGTTAACTAAAACTTACTTAGAACCATCAGCTGCCCAAATTAGACCGCTTTTATGTCAATATTCTTTGGTACAGCACATGACTTCTGGGAAAGTCTCTCTATAGTACTCTGAAGAATCCTTTCCAACAATGCTTTTAATTTCTAAATCATTGAACATCTTTCAACACTGAATACCTATGGCCTAGCATGTTTCTTAACAACAAAATAAAAATGAAACTAAAGCTTCTGAAGTTAATGTAAGCTGAATTCTTAATAATGATGAACAAAGAACTAAGATCACTGTAACCATCAAGTTTTACTTCTTTTCTATGTTTAATCCAGATTGGGCTATCACTTTGTGAGCAGTCTTGATCAGGATATTCTAAGAAGTCTCCTTCAACATGTTCAATTTGACAGTCTACCTAATAGCTAGAGAATATCCTGCCCTCAGAATGAAATGTGAAAAAGCTGAGGTTTTGTTGCAAAAGCTTCATTTTTAGTCTGGTGAGCAGGCACAGAAGCTGGGCTCATAGCTCACAAACAGAATTCAGCAGAGTGATAGGAAAATCAATGCATCTCACTGTCAGTCTGTACAAACATCCTAGCATAAATCAAAGAATTTAGAATTTCATCAAGCAAAAATTATTTCAATATTCATGCAGTAACTAAATAGCTGAAGTTAATGACTAATTTGGAGAAAGTGAGGGAGACATTGAAAAAATGGCTGTGCTCATCCACAAAACTTGTTGAAAAGCCAACAGATTTATGTGAACTCTAAGATGATGAGGCAAATAAATCAGAAGGAGAAAGAAAAATTTACCAGATGATCTAATTGATATGTGGAATACGAAAAAAATAAATTAAACAAAAAGACAAAACAAAAACTAACTTTTGTACAATGACAATAGAACTGACATTACCAGAGGGGAAACGAGTGAGAAGGTAGGGCCTAAGGTTATGCACAGTGGTGGAGGACAATTAGGAATGTAGTGGTGGGTCTGGTGTTATTTGATGAATACTGAATTTGCACATCTAAACTTATTTCATAAGTCACAGTTATCTCAATTAAAACAAAAATACTGGAACAAATATTTAAAAACTGGAACACTATGAAGAGTCCTGCCTCCTTCTGTATTATTCAAGAATGCTTTATATTTTTCCAACACCAGTTGATACTGCATTAGGTATGCATTAATAATATACATTTAAAGAAAGCATAAATTATAAAATTTGTCGTCTGTTGTCACTACTCATGTTTTCATTCAGATGAGTTTTTTTTTTTTTTTTTTTTTTTTAAGGAAAGTTGTAGGCAGGAATGAAGGGGAATAGGCAGGCAGGCAGTGGGAGGAGGAAGCAGCACTTTGTTTTATTTAGTTGTCCATCTCAGCTTTTCCCCCGCAGCCCCTGGTCTTGAACCTGGGACCTTGGAATGTATGTGGATTATGCCTGATGGACTATGGACTAAACTGGTAGGCCACCAGGGCACACCTATTCAGATAAATTTGTTTTTTCATTCACATAATTTTTAATTTTCTATAATTTTTTTCTTTTTGGATTCATACTTTGTTATTTCATCTTTATATTTCTTTATCCTGTCAAAGCAACTTTCGCCTTATTCAAATTTTTTATTTTATCTTTTAAATTTTATCAGTTTTCTGATTATTTTAACTGCTGTTTTGAGAGATAATAATGTACCTTTGTATCCTACTAGAGATATTGCTATCCTTTTTTCCCACTTTTGTTCATTCAATAGATTAAAGATCTAAAAGCCAGCATTAGACTTTATTTGGTAGTAATAGGTTCCATTAGAAAGCTATTTTCTCAAAACTGGGGTACATCCTCATACCTAGGATTACCTGTAAGTATGAACTTGGACATTCCTCAAGTTCATTTTGGTCTATATAAATCTTGGTACAAGTCTTTTCTTGACTTGTTCAACTGGGTAACAATCCAATGTGACCAGCTCAAGCTCTTTAACTGACAAGTTTCCAAATACTATTAATTGCCCAACTTGAAATACAAAAAAAAAAACCCCAAAAAACCAAACAAACAAACCATAATTTACTGAATGTTTACCATGTAACTGACATAGAACTAAATATTTTGTGTAGCTCTCCTAATCAACGCTCCTAAGCTCCTATGAAGGATTTTTATGATAGAGAAACAAACGAACCAAACTGAGGAAAATAAATGTTTGGTCTATAGAATTAAATTAAAGGTGATGCCAGAAGGGAGGCAGGTGGGTGAACAAATTGGTTAAAAGGGGTCAATTAAAAGGTAACAGAAGTGGACTGCTGGTGGCATAGTTATAAAACTGCTGTTGTATTAGAATGATACACACTGAAAAAGTATAATTTTAAGTGCAATGTTCCTTCAATAAATTAAAAAATAAAAAAATAGAAATTAAAGATAAAATGAGGAGCTGCGACAATTCATGTTTAAATAACTTGACCAAATGCATAGCAATGTGAACATCAAATATTAAAATCCAGACCTTTCTGACCACTATCTAAACAGTTTTATTAAATGCTATGCTACTCACTTGCAATGCACTAAATGTACTATTATAACTAGAATGTTCAGCTATCAGTTGTCTTCATTTTTTCATAACCTTGGGTAATATTTCTTAGTGAGCCTTGAGCCTATCATTTGTCAAGACTGAAATATAGTCAATACTATTTTTTAAATATCTAAACTTGTACGTGGTTCTGTTCTGTTCTGTTGTGTTTTTATCTTTTTTTTTTTTTTTTTTTTTTTTTTTTTTTTTTTTTTTTTTTTTTTTTTTTTTTTTTTTTAAGGAAAGTGGCAGGAATGAAGGCAGTAGGCAAGCAGACAAGAAGAGAGAAGAGGAAAAGGTACATTATTCTATTTTTGTTTAATTGTTCATCCTGGTTGTTCTCCCCAGACCTGGGATGCAAACTTGGTTCCTTTGACTTTGTTCAGTCAGAGGTGGCAAAAATAACCACTAATAAGAATTTTCTAAGAATTTTGGCCTTTGAAGAAACAGAGACAACAATAAGAAATCACATATATCTATCAGAATGGCCAAAATCTAGAACATCAAAAGCTGACAGGAATGTAGAGCAACAGAAACTTTCATGCATTATTGATGGGAATGTAAAATAGTGAAGCTACCCTACAATCTAGCAATTCCTTAGAAAACTAGACTTGTTCTTTCTTATAATCCATGAGCAAAGCTTCTTGGTATTTACACCAAAAGCTGAAAACATATGACTGCATAAAACTCTGCACACTGATATTTATAAGCAGCTTTATTCATAAGCAACTTTACTCACAATTGCCAAAACTTGGAAATAACCAAGATGACTTTGTGTGGTATGTCTAAACAATGGAACATAACTTGGCACTAAAAAGAAATGAGCTGTCAAATCATAAAAAGACTTAAAGAATCTTAAATGCATATTACTAAGTGAAAACTAATCTGAAAAGATGATATTTTGGAGAAGGCAAAACTATGGAGATAGTAAAAAGGTCAGTGGTAGTCAGGGAAGGAGAGATGAACGGGCTGAGCACGGAAGATTTTAAGTCAGTGAAAATCCTCTACATGATATTATGGTGGCTATATATTATTATATATTTGTCCAAAATTATAAACAATACAACAGCAAAAGTAAACTCTAAGATGAACTCTGAGTGATTATTATATATCAATGTATGTTCATCCTTGGTTAAAAAATGTCATTTGGGAAGTGAGGTTAATAATAGAGATGACTATGTACTGCAGGGGATATGGAACAGATGGGAAATCTCTATTCTTTCCTTTAAACTTTGTAGTAAGCCTAACACTTCTCTACTAAGAGTTTGTAATGGAAGAGAAAACCAAATTTTATTTCCCAAACAGCAGTAGGTCATTTACTACAAATTACAAGGTAGAAGGAAAATGGATAACTTTGCTGCTTAGAATGAATCTCACACTTTCAGGGTGATTACAATTCTTTGATTCTTTAATACAGTTGGCAGGTATTGAATTTAGGAAATTCTAGTAAAAGTATATGATTTTCTTTAAGTTCTTCTTTATGGTGCTATTTTAAAATTTCACATTGTTTTTTTTTGTCAACCTATTTTTAAGAGTCGAAGTGGTAATAACAGGAGATATTATCAAACACTATGTTAATCAGCAGTAATAACTTTTATATGCAGCACCTTCCTGAAACTATTACAAATCTTAAATTATCTAATAGAGATAGTTACAGATAACTACAAAAACAGGCTCCATCAAAGCAAATTTTTTTTTTGAGAAAAGGATATTCATCAAAAGGTCTTTCCTGAACTGTCGTTATGCATAGAAAAGCGACAGGTGCAAGAGTTACAATTGGAAATTCAGGGATATATTTTGAATGTCCTTAAATAATAAGAAACACCTAGATTATGACATTTGCATCTTGACAGTACATTTTGGGGAAATTAGTTATTATGATAGGAATATTATACTGAGAATTAATATTGTGTATTTACTTCATGATTTATAATCACATCCTTCTTTTTTATACATCTAGGCTTATTCTTTCTCCAAACCCCAACAACAAAAAAGAAAAGTAGATTTTAAGTGAATAATTGAAGTAGAAACCTTTCTATTTGAAAAGAGTTCATGTTTTTTTCTCTTATGATATGAATAAGCATATATAGCAAAACTTACCAGATTCACTAAATATAATTAGTAATCTTGCTAAAGAATGCTGTAAAATCACATTTTAGAAAATGCTACCTGCAAGTTCCATGTTGGGAGCAAATAATAATAAGCTCTATCCTATCAACATCCACACTATCGGGAGGGGGATAAAACATTAAAGAGCTTTTCAATATCTAGCACAGAGGTTGAAAATTGCTGGCACTGTAATTGTACTTTGCTGATATATCTTTTCAGAGGCATATTTTTGCTGCCCCCGATGAATCACTTCTACTTGGTGAGCAGTCTGCTTACAGGTAACAGCAGTGCCAGCATTCACATAAATGATGATTATCAGGGTATTACATGCTAAATTCCAAAGGAAGGCTCAAAGTCCAAAATAAATTCCTTGCTTCTTACTGATTATTTCTAAATCAGTTACAGAATAAAAAGTCTTTGTGATTTCTAAAAATATATAGAACAAAAATATAAGCAGTGCTATAACATGTAACATACCATTTTAAATGAACCCTTAAATGAGTTTCTGTTTAGGGAGTAGGGAAGAAATATAGGCAATAAGGGAAAAATCATCTAATATAGCACAGGAAAGACTAAAACAACAACAAAGCAAACATCTGGAGGCATATTATTTCTAAGTACTCAGGTATTACACCCAGGAACAAGTGTGTATAAAATAATATTCTCCTGTAAATAAATTAACTGTTCCATTTTCTTATTTACAGGTTATAAAACTTTACTTAATTATCACAGTCTTAGGCAATTCATCCGTAGAATTGTTTTAAATTTCTGAGTTGACTGAAGAAGAATTTTATAAAGCACTTAACTCACGGTCACAGTCACTCTAAGTGAAAACTTTGTCCCGTGAAATTTGTTTCTCCTTGACAATATACTTGAATTCATACTTTGAATGCTCTAAAATTTATTGTTTCATTACTGCTATTTCCTAGTCTTACTCTCCCAAATTTAAAACTACCTTGTGTGTATACTTATTTGTATAAGGAAAATGCTTAAATATGAAAAATCATAGTTTCACGTGTAATCTGAATTCCTGATAATTTTTTAACACTATTTAGGTGAAAACTTGGAAGAGATTTAGATGAGGAAATACTTTTCTCTTTAATTTTATTCTCAAAACAGACATGGATAACTTCTATTATGAACAGAATAGTAGGAGACAGAAATATTCTAATCTTGCATGTTGTACAATAGTGAAATGTTAGACAATTGTCAAACTCCATTTTCAGTTGACTTGAGAGAAGAAAAAAAATCATTTTTTACAGGAAAATAAATTGCTCAAAATAACTAAGCTCAGTGCAGAGATGACAGGGGTGAAAGACAACAGAAAATGTAGAAATAAGAGTGATTATTCAGAAGAGAGAGTTCAATGGCAGGAGACATAAAAAATGCCAGTAAGATGTTTGCTTAAAAGTTTTAAACATTTGTATGACAAATATACTTTATCAGAGTTAGTCCAAAGAAGGAACAGAAAAACTGCCCAATCCCAGTATCTTTGAAGACACGGAATCCATTACTAAAAATTTCACCAAAGCAATTCCAGTCTCCGGTGTTTAACTGATGAAGTTTTCCAAAATTTATGGAGGACACAAACGATAAGGAATGTTTCAACTACTCTGTTGAGATAGCCAATATAAAGAAGTTTCTGATTCCTTGATTAAAGAGTTCAAAGGTCAAGTAACTAATATGAAAGAATGCAGGCACAACTCAGGATCCAGGGAATATCCCTAGACCATCTAAGGAAGAAAATGCTGTAGCCCAGTATCTTCGATTCAACTATCCAACAAAATTCACCAGTATAATGGAATACTGGGTCAATTATTTTGTTAGCTCTGAATTGCTTAAAATAATTAAATCATGATTACAATAAAAGTAATTAAAATTGCTTAGAAGAAATTTTGACAGTACTAAAATAAAAAAGGAAGTATAATAAAGACATTAAAAAGCAAAACAAAGTGGAAATAAAAAAGAGCAAGAAGGAAAATCTGAAGAATGAAAAGATAAAAAGGGAGAAAAACATGGTGAAAGAGAAGAATCCAAAAACGAGGAAACTCCAGTAGCTCCGCAAAAGAGGAAACCTAAGAAAAAATTCAATCTTGAGTCACATAATTAAGTTTTTTTCTGGATTCAAATGAGGTATGTGTGTTAATCTATGACTCAGTTCACTTCAAAATATTTGTCATGGAGTTAAGTTTTGTGATTGCAGTGATAGCGACCAACTTCTCTTTTGATCAGAGATGAGACTAGGTTTCTATTACACCTGTGTGCATCCAGGCTGTTTTATATCCACATTCATCTCGCTATTGCTCATTACATTCTGTAGCTCATCATTTAACTCCTAAGAGGAAGGCAGCACTTTTGGTTTTTGCCAAATGAGACTGCTGATGTGGTTGGGGTCCCTTGACTCCTTCAGACTTTTGTACACACATCAACATGAAGGATAAAAAGCAAATTTAAAGATGAGAAATTTGAAACCAAAAAGTATCAGAGGTCCCAAAGTGAGGAAAAGTCAGACAGTGAGAAAAAAGAAGATGAGAAGAAAAGGTAGGACTAGGAAATCATGAAACAGAAAGCTCAGGTAGAGAACAACTCTCAACATAGACAGTGATAGAAAGGAAGATAACAGAAAATTGGAATGATTTTGAAATAATCACAAAAGCAGCACTGGAACAGCAGACAAATTGACTACTTTTGTGACTAAGTACAAAAAAATCAGATTTTCTATGTTGACTGGTCACCATAATGACACACGACATTTGTAGCATTCTTTAAATTGTTTACTGAAATGTATTTGATACCCATATAGCTCTATCCATTCCTTAATTTCACAGAAAACTGCTATTGGTTGGGTCTAAAGCCATTTGTAGGTTTTATCCATTTCATAATCATACAGCGAGTAGGTCTCATTTTTTATAGTTTTTTGATAGTTTTTCATAGATTTTGATAGTTTTCAAGATGTACTTTCCACAATGATTTTTAGATTAATGACATTTTTGACAGTTGTATGGATTTTAATGTTAGAATAATCAAAATAAAAGAGTAATAAACACCAGTATTTCAGATTTTGCATAGTTATGTATCCATTTCACAGTTTCTTTAGGATGAAGTGCTGAAACTCATGGACTGGAAGGTGGTAGTTCTTCTTCCTTCTTTCCTTGTCATAAAGTAAAATTGATTCTAAAACAATTTCTATGTAAATATTGTAAGTAAATACTTCAATTATTATTTATCATTTAGACATTTTCAACACTTAAATTTGTAAATTTAATGTGAAAGAGTTTTTATTTTTTATAGAGTTTTTTTAAAGGAAATTTGCAGGAAGAAATGAACACAAGTAGGCAGGCAGGGAGGAAAAGAGAAGAGGAAGAAACATTCGTTTACTTAGTTGTCCATCTTGGTTGTCCATTCAGTCCTGGGTCTTGAACACACATCTTTGGGAACACAGGGACTAGCCTGGTGTACGTCACCACTAACATACCAGGTCTCACCACTTAAGGGTGTTTTTAGAGACAGTGTAGTGTCAGAAACCTCAATAATTTAATTTTTGTGCCAACATCATATGTATTTGAATGTGAATGGAAACAATCCTTTTTAAACAAGAAGAGACTTAGTTTTTTCTGTTTTGTTAATTTTGATTTACCTTAAATCTATACATTAGAAATGAAGTACTAACCAGAAGACATGCTATGAAAAATAATTTTCCATTCTAAAATAATCTATTTAAAAGAAAGAACATCATAGAAAGCATAAGAGAATCATTGGACTTGAATTACTTTATAATTGAACTAGCTGTACAGTTTGATTTTACGTCTTATATATCTTAGCTACAGGTCTTTGCAAAAACCATGTTTACTTATGAATATAGTCATTCCTTAGAGCTATACTCTTATAAACTAATACTGAATACTATTTTTTTTCCTTCAGTCAGAGCATTTTGCTTTGTAGTTTAAATAGGTGGAATACAGAGATTGTTATTTAGGCTCTTTCCCATCTAAGTGTTTAAAATGTTAAATGTTCTAATTATGAAAAAAATATGCTTTATATTGACACTTTATTAAACATGGCTCAACTGACAAAAGAAAGTTTTTAAGAGTTCAAAATCAGTTCTAAGAATATCCTTTGAAATTAAGCCTTCTTCAGTTTCAACAGCAAGTGATATATAACCTAATAAATTGAGAATATCTGTAAAGTATCGGGAAAAACAAATCAATGCCAGAGTAGATATACTACTGTCCCTTTTTATTTCTAAAATTTGAAAATATTGAAGGATCTATAACACAACTGTACAATGCCACATAGAACACTGAAACTAAAAATAAAAGCATTTACAATAGTGAATATAAGGGGGCGAATTTAGCTAAACTGTAGTGAATTTAGTTCATTTTCAGTTCGTATGATTATTCAGTAACTGTAGATACGGGCGACTGAAAAAAATATAGGTATTGGTGATAAAGATTAGAGAAAGTGTGAATATTAGATACAAGGTTTCAGACATTAGCAAACTTAGCTAATCACAGCAAGAATGAATTGTTGTTTATTTAAAGAAGTAGCCCTATCCAGATTGCAGATTAAAATATAGGATAAGACTCCTCCCCTGTACATTTAAATGCTTTGTAGACAATGTTATAGATTTAGTCTTTTGATTAAGATGACCAACTATTACAAAATACAGTTTAACTTGTATATCTATGATGTGGATTGTAAATATGCTTCTGGACAATTAATTTAATTTCAAAATTAAACCAAGGTGATCAGAATCCATATGAGCAGGAGTCATCTCAGAAGCACTTCTCATTCTTCCTTCAGTTAATATTCTCTCATCAAGTTAGTTGCCATTTAACTTGCTATTTGAAGGAATTGGATAGTATTGTATAATATTTTGAACATATGTATATATTACATACATAATACTATCTATATATATATATATATATATATATATATATATACACACATTTCTCCTAGATGTGCTCCTATAAGTAGTTGCTGGTCTAGCCATATGTTTTGCCTTTATTTGATGTAAATTTCCAATCCATAGTTCCATCAGTAATGTATGAAAATTCCTTTACTTCTCATATTCTCATGTCTACCAGTAGTAAGCATGAGCAATCCCATTCATTATTAGCCATTACTGTATGTGATTAGTGAAATCAAACTTTTAAATTTGATAATCTCTGATGACTGAGTAGCATATATAAAAAGTAGCTTGGATTTGTCTGTTTCCATTATTTTTATTGTATTTATTTTCTCTTTGTTCTGTTGACTGACATGTATTGTAACTTTTCCTAGGCTATCAGATTTGTATATAATAAAATATAGATGTTCTATTATATTTCAGAAGCACCTTACCCTATCTGTGACAGACAGACTGAATGGTCTTAATCTAATCAGAGCCCTGTAGATTCTAGGTTTGTTAATACTTCATTATACTCCTTCCCCTAAGTTTAGTCTTCAATAACTCAAAACTGAGATCTTTGGATGTTTACTTGGACCTTCATCTCTTGACAGATTCAACTCTGATCTTTGTCTCCTCAGTATGAAAAGACATCTGTAAGTGCCATTCTTCCCTCTGTTGATTTTCTTCTTAGCCTTCTAACATTATTTTATATACAGTTTAAGGATATGATAGATGCCTCACTGAGCAATTGTAGAGGGACCGGTTTATTCCTTGCATCTCCTAGAGTATTCTACTTGGTTTCTGAAAGTGCTAACTGCTCTGTCAATCCAAACTCAAATTTCTGTCACTTAGTCTTTTGAAATTGCCAAAATTATTGCTGGGATATCTGATTTTGGCGGTGACCTTCAGTGTGAAGAACTGGCTGGGGCCAGGATCATCTTAATTAAACAATTGTAAAATGGTGGCCCATGGGATATCCCAATCTTTCCAGTTCCTGGGTTCTGAAGATCAGCTCACCTTTATTTATCCATCTATTGACTTTAGATGACTCTTCTAGTTTCTAATGGGAATTTATTATAACGTGTTCCATAATCTGACATCCAAATCGAGTTTATTATAATTTGTTACATAATTTGAAATCTCAAATATTTTTAATGGCAACATTCTATCTTCAACAGAAAGGTGAAGGTACTTTGAATTAGTTTCATTAGTTTGGAGACTATGCTATACAAAAAGTGAGAATTATACATGCCTTCAAGTATAAAATGTTTAAATTTTAAAAAAGAAAAATTTCAATAAAGTCCTTTTCCACTGATATCTGGGCATTAACTTAGGACAATGTAACAAAATATCAGTCACCCTCTGTGGCACATGAAAGGTACGCAGTGTGAGCATCAGTAAATGTATCAGTTAAGTGATTGTATTATCATGTGACATTCCCAAGTTGGTATCATTAACTTTTGTCATCCCAAATGAAAATTAAGTCTGAGATAAATCTTCTGGTACTTAAATTGTTTAGAATCTGCCTTGCTGTTCTCCAATATCAATAACTTTAGTCCAAATTAACATACTTGATGTTTTTATATAGCAACAATTATTAGTTTATCCCGTATTTTTTATCTAATCTTTTTTTTTTTAGCTTAACTGAAATGATTTAGTTTTCAAAGTGAAGTATCTTCAAATTTCTTCTTAACTGATTTACTTTTATAGCATTTCTGGAAATGATATACTAATTCACTTTTACAATTTTAATTTTGTTGCCATGCATCAAATTACATAGTTTACTTCTGAACTAATATTAATGTACAATTTTAATTGTTGATAGCATTTACAAATGGCTATTACATTTCCTAAGAATGTGTAAGTTAATGAAAATGATCAGGTTGCCTTATATTTTTCAGAAAATTATATATAAATAGAAACATTATGGTTGAAAAATTCCTACTAAAAATAACAGAAATATTTTACCTGATTTATATGATATTTTTCCTGGAAATTGTTTTAGCTAATATATTCCTCAATGATTATTGAGGTATATCTCAGTAAAGTTGTCCTCAAAACTATCTAGTGATTTATATAAATATTTTCTATTTAAAACAACACTGGCAAGTAGTGACCATAGTTTACAATAATTCCATTACTGCTAGTTACTTATCCTATGTGTAATCCTCCTTTGTATAACACGGTAGAATAGGAACTTTAAAAAAATCACCAAATTTAATCCCACCTCTACTTTTAAATTGGAGGAAGAGAAAAAATGCTAGACACCAGTAGGTTCTGCAGATTTCGAACCTTTGCCAATGTTTCAGATCTATTCAAGTTCTAGAAGGGAGGTACAATCAGATATTCAGAGAGCTTTGGGAAATACTGTAAGATAAGAATTTGCACTTCATTTTATAGACAGACACAAGAATTGGCAGTGAAAGTCCACTCTCCCAGCCAAAAAAAACTAAAAATATAAAAGACCATTCATTATATCTGAGAGTCTCAGAAACAGGTAATGTCTCATGTGGGAAGGCAATAACATTTCTTTGAGTTTACAGTGGTATGTGGCATGCAAAATGAAAGTGTGGGCCAGAGAAAGAGAAAATAGGAAGATGAGTGATGCAAACAAGATTGAATATTACATGGATTCATATTAAAAAGGAGATAAGTATATCAGTCCCAGAAGAAGCCACATCCTGATCTAACTGTTCACTTCCTTTAATACATTTGATTTATTTCCTAAAGCTCTAAAAATAAAGATATACCCTGGGTAAAAGATAAAACAACTTAGGTGATTGCTACCTTAGTTGACTGAAGGCTGTTTTTAACTTTAAAAAAATGAAGAAAATTATGTTATTTCATACATGTTTGTCAACATGGCCCAAAATATGATTATAAATCACTTAAAATTAAGAAAAAGTATCCATATTTATAGCATATAATCATCATATATTCATCACTGAGATGTTCTCTTTAAAATATACACACACACACTTGCTCTCAAGAAACTCATCAAAAAGTATTATGAGAACATTAAGCAAAGGCATAAATTACCTTTTGGAAAACTTCTGAATATATAGATGTTCAATAGACAGTGGGACTGAGGTAAGCTTTAAAGATTTAAGGAAGACTCAAAGTGAACTGGTGTATTAACAAAAGATTCATGCTCTAAGTCAATGACAGGCTAATTTTACTGGGTGTTGTCTACATCTCTCTCCCCTGCCCTCTGCTCAAAATTCTCTAATCTGAACTTTGATTTAATATTATGTAATTTTGGGTCTTTAAATTTATCATTTATATCCTGTTTCATTCTTGTCCAAATGAAACTCTGGATTCTGAATAATTATTCTGAGGGTGGACACCTCTCTATTAATGAACGATAGAGAAAGGAAATAACTTTCTCTACTGGTCAAAGGGGGAAGGGAGACTGCTATAAATGTTAGGGAAAAGGACTTACAGAACAGACAGGAATGTTGGAACTGTATCACAGTAAAATGGACCTCTGACTGAACTTCAAATGACAAAGACTTGTAAATCAGAAATAAAAGTAAATAATCCACTGAATTAAGGAATAAGGAATTTTGTTAATTTTTTTTAAGTTAAGCATGTCATGCTATATCCTTAGAAAGTTACTAATATTACAACAAATATTTCTAATATAGGAATATATAATCACTTCATTTGAGGATCATACAATAGGATTAAAAAATAGCACATTTGCTCATTCTGTGAAACTCAGAAAATACAAAAAGAATTTAAAATACCACCTTCATGGAAAAACATATTTCTTATCTTTTATAAAATCTAAAATATTTTAGCAATTCCAAAGTATTTTTTAATATTCTTAGAAAGAAAAAGTCATGTTTAAACAAAGAACAATGAAACCGATAGGTGACATCAGAGAAAGAATGCATAAATCTGAGATCACTCCAGCTAGTCATTGAGAAATTTGGTGAAATACTTTTTAAGATCGTAATGAGAACACTCTAAGTTACAAAATCATTTGGTCTAAAAACAGAAGATACAAGATACTGCTGACAAGGATTTTCAAGAAAAAAATCTATAATTTTAACAATTTGACAACTACGATTTGATATTAATTACATGAAAGGAACTGAAATGACAGTGAGCATCAATCAATGTAATTAAAAAGGCAGAAGCAAATAACCAAAATAAAACTCTGAGGCTCACAAAAATAAAGCAAAAAAACCAAAACAAAACAAAATAAACACCCAAAAAGAATTGTTATAAATTTCCTTTGCAGTATTTATCCTCAATGCATGTCATTTTAAAAAGAAAAGGAGTTTATTTGTGCAATCAGCCTGTCTTTATCAGCCTATCTTAAAATACTTTGTGTCATTAATTTAGATAAAACTCATTTTCGGCAGCAGAATTTCTCTCTTAATTTTTCTCGGTAATTAGAGAATACTCTAAAAATTTAAATACAGTTAAACTTTGTTCTTAACATTAAGCAACTGCATACCTCCTAGGTTATAGCAGCATGCTATTGCTGATTATAATTTTTAGGTCTCATCATTGACAAAATATTAGGAGGGTATTACACTGCAAATATCTTAAGAATACCAATAGTATTAGAAGTGTTTGGCTTAAATATTGACACTGAGATAGCTAGACTATAATTTGAATTTTTCATCATCACTTCATGATAACTTGATAGCATTTTATAATTAATTTGATTACTCTACTCTCATGTCTATGGTCAATTATTTTTCTCATTATTTGTTGTCAGTTATGCAAAACACACACATGCACACACACATATATATGCACACATATATACATATATATGTATACACACATGTATAGCAATTCTCAGATTATAGGGATTGTATGCATTGCTTAATTTTAGTGTAAACAAAATGCATAGTCTTCAGAGTATTTTTTAATATGTGTAATTTTATCGTAGAGTTTATATGATTGGGTTATACATTTTTGGAACTTACAAAATTTGTAATATTACTCTCAATACTGAAAGATAATTTCATAATATTTAAATGAAAAATAATTTACATATATCAGCAATTACATACAATTAAAATATCCAATGCTCACTAAGTTTTCATTAGATTATATGCTATTTCACTTTACCTATGTCTCATTTCATTAACTGAAAACAAAATTTGTAATAGATTCAATCTTGTTTTAAAAGTGAAAATGCTAAAACAAATATTTTGTCATTTATTTTAACATACATAAAAAAATAACTAACAGACTACAGATTGGTAAGAAATAGTAACTCATTTACGTTTTCTATGAATGTCCTTAGCACAAAAGTCATGCTGAAGTTTAAAAAGTTAGCCTCTGACAATGGCTTTTGTTTTACTTTATTACAATGGTGATAAATTAAAATCTTCATTTATGCAGTGGAAAGCGTGTCTTGATAAAGAAAGGATTATTAAAATTATCTTTCCTTAGTTCTTGGTCTTATAACCATTCAATCAGTGTAATTTTTAAAGTTATTAAATTGTTCCAATGTAAAACAGTATAAAATCCTTTTCATTTTCTGAAATGTAGTTTTAGAAGGAAAAGGAAATAGTGATTAAACTTTTGAAGGCAAAGCTTATCTTTTTTGTTACAAAAATAGCATAGAGAATTAGAATAAAATCATTTTTAAACTAATTTAACTATTGGAGATATTTAGTTCAAAGTATACACATAGACTGAACTACTTTCAATGCGAATTCAGTTTTATGAATTACAGACTTTGTACATAGTCACATAAAAACTAATTATTAGTGTTGGAGATGCCAAAGTATTTAAAAGATTCCTTCAATAATCTTGTATAAAATATTCAAATTCCTTGAGAAAATGAAAATATTTTCTACCTAGAAAGGTCAAACATTTTTGTGTCTAAAATATAACAAGATGTTAAAATGGCAGCGTGTTTGTTCCTCAACTTCCATCAGAGAAGTTCTTGAAGGGAGTTCACAACAAGATTTCAATGAAGTAAGTAAAAGGAACTCATTAGAAGTTTCATCTTCACTCAAATAACTTTTAGGGTGTAATTTTTTAATCACATCACAAATATTTAAGGATGGTGAAGTTTCAAATATGATGAAGTTAAAAAGCAACTTTATTTATAATTTCCCCAAACTAGGAAAAACTGAATTTTCCCTCAATCAGAGAATAGTAAATAAAGTATGTCGAATCTTACAAGAAATATTACTTGAATAACCAAATTGATCAACTATTGATTAATGCTACAACATGGATAAATCTTTAAATAAAAGAGAGATCCAATCATTAAATATGGAAGGAATGAGCAATATAGAAAATAATCTTTAAAGCCCTCCCTTTCACTTGGTGAAATTTTAAGCAAAAAGTATTTGTATAAGCTTAAAAGTAATTTACTGAAAACATTCAGCAATTCAACAGAGAAACTTTACAAGTAACTTTAGCTACTTTGTATAGTAACTTTACAAGTGGTGAACCCAGATGTCATTCTATCCAAGAGGTTATGGTTAATATCACCAGTAGTGAATACTGATGTCATTATTACTCCTAATATGAAAAAGCCTATTACCTCTCTTGTATCTTTCTCAAAAGTATAATTTTAGTCTAGTTATTAAAAAAATTAAAACATAATTGAGATACATTCCCAAGTATTTTACTAGTTAATTTCAAACAAGTCAAGATAATAAAAATAAACTGAAACAGAGATTGGAGCTAAGGGAAAATGACAACAATATGTAATATATCCCATAGTGGATCCTGGAATGGAAATAAGACTTTAGTGATAAATTATTGAAATTTAAATAATCTCTGCACTTCAGTTAATGTGTGTTAAATTCTTTGGTTATGACAAATATTCTAGTGTCATGTGAAATACAACCACAAAAATATGCTAAATGAAATATATATACAGGAAATCTCCCTAGTTTTTTGTAACTTTCTAAGTCTAAAATTAGATCAAAATACAAATTCAGTAGTTTTTAAAGTACATGAATACATGTTTTTGTCTGACAGTATCTACAATGTAATATGAGTAAAATGTTTTGGTATCTATCTGTTCTCTGCCATTTCAAAATAACATTTTCTAAAGAACCAGAACAAATTGAAATAGGAAATGTTACCTTTTCCCTTGCAGTTACAATCTTTGACAAGGATAATATATTACTTTGTTTCCACTTTCCTCTGTCATTGATAATGTTGTCATGAATAAAGAACATCTGATGTCTAATGTGTCAAATTCCCCAAATGCTACATATTTGAAATATTAAATACTGAAGATTGTGCTTCTTTGACCTTCACATTATTCAAGATGCTGTTTGGAATGACATTTGCATTCCAACTGATCACATTACAAAACCTGACATTTTTAAATGAATAGACAATAAAAGAGTAACTTGATCATTAATTGTGGCTGTTGCCAAATTATGTTGTGCAACCTTTTTGTTTTTCTACATTTTTTTCTGGACCTAGAGTTTTAACAAAATGGACATAAACTTTTTAAGAAATATTTTTACTGAGCACTAAGTCTTAATATTTGGATCTCATAAATGTATGGCATTTACATTTACAATATACATTTCAGGCAATTTACTTGTAATAAGTCACTAAAGTATTGGTTTAGTTTGAATACCAAATGCAGATTATTTCAGAATGGTTAGTGTCAGAGGAATTGCTTAGTCATACAGCTTGTAATTTTTATTCAACTCTCCACCTATTAAGAACAAAGAAACACTCTAAAACACTGCTGAACAATACTTACAACTAGCTAAATTGAGATGACTCATATTTAGGAAAAAATTGAAGTACTCAGGGCATATTTTGTATCACAAATATTCTGTATCACAAATATTCCGTACTGGATCCTAGTATCACTCTTAGTTGAGTCTATTAGGGGTATTTTGCACTTCCATATAAAGTTTAGAAATAAGTGTATGTATATTTATAAAATGATTTGATGAGGTTTTGATTGGGGTTATTTTGAATCTATTGATAAAGCTGAAAAGAACTATCAACTTCACAATATTGAGTCTTTCTGTGCTGAACATGGATTATCTCCCCATTCCTTAGTTCTTTAATTTGACACACCAGGTTTTGTTGTTTCTCTCATGCAGATTCACACATATTTGTTGTGAACAAGATTTACTCTTCACTTCCAATTGATATCTTTTATTTCCTTTTTTGTTGCAATTGGCTAGAACACATACAGATTGTTCATCTGTAATGTGGTGAACCTGAAACCTATGTTATAAAACAATTATTTCAATAAAAAATTCTAAAAAAGAGAAAAAGCAAAACAAACATGTTGAATTTCAGTGTTCCATATATATACATACAATAGAATACAATTTATATGTAATTTTATTCATTTTTATCTAATTGTGCTGTCCTTTCCCCAAACCTAGATTCTTTTTATAATCCCATGCTTTATGGTTTCAATTTTTGTATATAGGTATCATTTTGTAAATAACATTGAGAAACTCCTTGTATATTTTCCACACTGGTCATATATTTAAAATTAATAGGTACAACTATGATAATGAAATATCAAAAACAAGTATCTTAAACTTAGTGTTTGGTAATTAAGTATAATAACAATGATATTTTAATCTTCTGAACCGAAGTCAGAAACTAAACAAAATTAAGATAAAAAGTTTTAAAAGCACAACTTTGAGTAGAGGATAGTAAAACTGTGCATATTCATAAACATGTATATATACACATTATGTATAGATGCATACATAAGTGTATATATACATAAATATATATTTAACAAGAGACATTCTTGGTATCTCTTTCTATTTTGAATGTAAGTAAATGCTTCATAAATTAACCTTTATAGCACTCTTATTGCAAATATTTATGAAAGAGGCAAGAGTAGAAAAAATTATATCTTGTGCCAAACACAGCACAACAGTATTTTGCAAAGAGTAAAACAAAACAAAAAACCCATCATAGTTCTAGCTTAAAATTTATTAAAGTAAACATATTTAGACAAAAGCTGAGTTCTTCTGTGTCAATCTAATGATAATGCTTTCACCTCTATTTTGGTAAACTCTTAGCTAATTATTATTGTACTTGTCATAATATCCATCTGGATAATCAGTTTATCAATGTTACTTACTCATGTTCATTTGTTTCTGTACTGTAACTTCAATTATAAATGGTAGGCTCTTGTGGAGAAATACAGTATTTGGGATCACATGCTTGCCATTTAAGACCATGAATATTTATTGCTGTCTGGAAATACTTTGCAGGTACATAGGGTACAAGAAAGTATCAGGGCACCTTCTGGATATATTAGTTTAGGCCATAAACATGTCTTCTAGATTTTGTGTCAGCATATGCTCTTAGCAGGTTAAATGGTGTTTAATAAAAACAACAAAACAAACCAAAAAACGTGCCAGTTATATTTTTTATCACAATATAGCCAATAAATAATGTTACCAATATTATTCTATCTCACCAAGAAGTATCCAACAATACTGTTCAATTCCTGTCTGTTATTAAGTTATGGGGCCAATTTTTTTTTCCCCTTATCAGGAAGAATATTTAACTCTAATATGAATTATTTTGTTAAATTCATTGTTTCATAAAATCTTATTGTTAATCTACCAAGCAGATTTTTTTAAGATCAGCAATGATGTTTGAAACTGGGTCTTTACTGACTGGAGTTTAGATAAGTTACTCCATGGTATTAGCATTGACATCTATTTTGCTTGGTCAAGCAGACTGCTGGGACTAATTACACTGACTGCTTTATCTCAGTACATGCCCTAGAGGATAGCCTCTTGGTCAAGTCTCCCTCACCTCCCATGGCCTTTCCCTCGTATTCCCCTTACATAAGATGCCCAGGGAACTTAACAAAACAACATTTTGGCTTGAATTAACTAATCCAGTTTTAGTCCAGGAACCTCAAAGTACTCCATGGAAGGTGGACCTAATAAGTGTATGTGTCCCTGTCTTACTTTTTCTTTCTGTCTGATTATCTTCCCTGCCTTGATCTCCCTGTGTGGATTCTTAAGATGTACTATGTGCTCCTATAGGACCTGAGAGTAATATACTTTTCTATTTCAATTTCTCTTTTCTTTTGTTGAAACATCTGTCACTCTGTGCTTCAATTAACATATCTTACTTTAACAATATCGTAACATGGTTTCATTCTCAAAATCTTAATTTTCCTCAAGATAGTCATGAAAGCATCCTATAAGTACGTAAGAGTTTAATACTTTTAGAAAATCTAATTTGTGGTTGATTTAGTCTGTCTTTTTCCCACTTGAAATTATAATTTTCCTATAAGGTTGAAAATAATTATGTATATGTCATATTTTAAACTCAGCTGTAAGTTTATCACAGTACTTAAGTCTATAGTATCTTTGATTCAACTGTAGACTTCTATCTTAGATGGAATACTGTACTAGAGGGTAAATTTTATTTTCTCTTGCTTTCAATGACTGCAGTTGCCCAAGTATTTTCAATTGTAGTTCAGATTTTTCTGATATCTTAATAAGGATCCTTAATGATTAGCTTTCCCTTCTTCTCCACTAAACGGTACTCTATCAAATTGTTAATTAAAAGGAAAAAATAATTTCCTTACTCATCATAATTTAGTGTTTAGGAGATAATGTATCAAATAATGATGATGAGTACTAGCAATAATAATATTAACAAGTAATATATGACAACAAAATAGTTCAAATTTATGATGTTTTAAGATGAACTGTCATATTCTCTTATTTCACTTTCCTGATAGTCAAATAATGTTTGTAAAGGAAACAATCCTATATATCCTTTTAAATATTATTAAAGTGAGGCACAAAGTGACTATTTGAATTAATTAAAAATTCCCATCTAGTAACTAGCAGTGTCTGATCTTAAAATTTTACACCATTTGTTTTCTCTAACAATTTTCTCAGCCTCCATTTTTCTTCTACAGATAATTCCCTCATCTCTTTTTGGTGAACTGCTTTTGTCTATTTCAATTTTTCAGTTTCTATAATTAATCCTACTTTTTCATAAGGTGTTATTTACTGGCACTCTCAATTTGTTTAAAAATGAACATTAACTCAAACTAAGTGAATGAGAGTCTTTCCTCTTAATATATCACACTGCAACTGGAACATCGCCACACCTTACTCATGAATGACTGCTTTGGGATGTGAGAAGTATGAATTTTCTTCAGTCCATTTTCACATCATGAAGCCAGTCAATACTGACTGAAATTACAGGTGACACAAAGAACAAGGACTAAGATTGAGGGACCGCAATACCCAATCACACCTTAGTTATTCTGAGTTCGAATTGTATCACTGCCCTCCCTTGTTGTCTGATAATTCAACCCCTTTGTGGATAACTTGAGATTCCTCAGTATGTTATCAATAAATTTACCTTTGGGCTATAATTTGTTACAATAAGTATACTTTTATTTTTAAGTTTATTGACTAATTTATGTAGACTAAATTATTAGCTTTTAGAGTTCTACTTTGTTTTTGTATTTGTCTTTTTAGCTGTGCATTTTCAAATTATATTCTATGATTAATCTTTAGCTAACTATGTGCATTATTTTCTTATCAGAATCAAATGACATTCAATATAGAATCTTCATACTTTCAACCTGATTTTCACACTTGACAGTTTCATACCCTTCAGTTTCCTGCCCTAGTTGTTATGGGATTGCTACCAGAACTTTTATCAAAACATACATTATCAACTATATATAGATTGATGCTACTGGGATTTATAGCAGTTGTCTTTACAATGTGTCACTTTAACACTGAAGCACTTCATTCAGTCGATTTCTAATACATCATTTGCTCAGCTTTTCCTTCTTGTTATCCTCTTTTTACTGGTGGAGTATTATAGGGGGTCAAGGCATTAATTATACGCCTACTCTCTCCTTCGGGTATACCATCCAGACCCTGAAATGTATATAAAATGTATATGCTGACACCAAGCAATCTAAACAATCTTCTTTTGAAAACTCCATTTAGAGCTATTATTTTTTCAAAGCTAGACATTTCTCTTTATTCCTATAATATGTTCCAACTGCAGTCTCCCAATGTCACAGTCAACTTCTTCTACAAAGACAAAAAAATTGAAGTCATCTTTGTTAACTCTTCCTTCTATCTCCCCTTTCCAATCTACCAAAAATAAAAGTTTTGACTATTAAACATATCAAGAATTCAAGAATTTCTCACTTCCACTGCTTTAATTCAGGCTTAAGCCTGCCCAGATTATTGCTACAACTCTGAAGTACTTATCCTGTTTCTGACCTTGCTCATCTGTAATCAAGAGAGTATTAGCTAGGAAGAGCCTATACAATACAAATCAGATCATGCCTACTGTCTTCAAAATCCTCCAATTTTCATATCTCATTCTGAGTAAAGCCCAATATCCCTACAATGACCACCATAGCACTATATAGTTCCTCCATGATGTAATCAACAATTCTCACACACACCATCCATTCCAGCAATTCTGACTTTCTTCCTTTCTCTGACTACCCCAGGAATACTTCCACATAGGTCTACAACCCTCGCTGTTCCCTAATATTGAAGCATGATTTTCTCATTTACTTCTTCTAAGTTTTATATAGATATCACCTCCTCAGTAAGTGATTTTATCAACTTCTGTTTTAACTTGTACACTCTACAGCTTTATATTATTTACTTCTCTATATAACAATGATCAACTTTCTAATCTACTATACAATTTAGGAATTTTTTTGTCACTTGAAAATGCATACTATAGAATTTCCTTTCTTATTTATTCTTTGATATATCTCCACATATAGTTAAGTTCCTAGAATAATAGATGTTCAATATTTATTGTAAAAAATAGACGTTCTGATAACTTGGAGTTCTTACATTTGATTTTCTTCTTATTTTTTAAAGGATTTTTTTGGAGTAACTTTTTTATTTGATATAAATCTTGAGGTTGGCTTCTTACTTTAACAACAGATTCTCCATAACAGTTCATGAATAATAATTAATCATGTGTCATAACAATCAATGTGTGGAAAAAAATAAAGAGATCCATAGCAACCAACAGTAGGAGTCAAAACAACAGTATTGTCTTCCCAAGGTCACATTGCTTCTAGGTTTCCATAAATTACTTATTTCATGTGACTAGATCACCTAGAATGGGTTTTGGATGGCTCAGATTAATATCTTACAGTTTTTAGGTTATCTTCTAAAACCAGCTGCCATTTCAACTCTTGCCTGGACTTAAATAATTTCATGTAAGAAGCTTATAGAAATTTAACAAACATATGTAAACAGCATTGTTCCTTAAACTCGATTCGGCTTGTTTTTCTGCAATTTGAAGTGCTATCTACATTTGGTTATTGTTCTTTGATATAGTTGAAAATGTTTTCCTGAGAATCATATCATAATAGCAGTGGTTTCCAACAGAGATGGAAGCAATTTTGCCTCCACCAGGATGTTTGAAATATTTGGGTTGTCATATCTGGTATTTGCTACTGCCATTAAGTGTGTTGAAGTCAGGGTGCCACTAGCTGTCTTTCACTACATGAGTTGGTCTGTCACAACAAAGGAATTTTAGCCTAAAATGTTGGTAGTGCCAAGGTTAAAAAATATCCAAAACACTTTATGGAGCTCTCATCAAGATAGTATGCTTCATATATGCTCTTCATCTCATTTATTTATTATAGAATAGATATGAAGAATATTTCTTTATAATTTACATAAGAGAAAAATGAGAGATTATCTTAATTTACCCATAATTAGTCAATGGCTAAACTATATTTTGAACCTAGATTTGTTTGGACTAAGAATATATTCCATATAAATATATGTGTCTAATTTTTCTCCAAGTATTAAAAAAAAAAAGTTAGAGAATGGGATTCAGGATATTCACAGAAAGCAGAATATCATAAAAATCATATAGATTTCTATTTTATTTGAGAAATAACATTTTCTATATGCTAATAAATATATATAAATTTATAAAAAGACATCTTATTGACTGGGAGAAAATATTTCATATCATACATCTGACAAGGGGTTATTACCCAAATGTATAAAGATTCAGAAAACTCAACAGAAAAAAAAATTAAAAAGTAGGTGGGAAAATTTGATAATCATTTTCCACAGAACACATACAGATGGCCAATAGGCAAATGAACATATGTCCGTCCATGATTATCATTAGGAAAACCCAAAGATCTGCAAACAAAAAATGCTACCAAGCATGTAGAGAAAAGTGAACACTTTTACACTGTTGATGGGAGTGCAAATTAGTACAACCCTTATGGAAAGCAATATGGAGATTCCTCAAATACTGAATATGGAAATCCCATAAGATCCTTCCATTCCACTTCTGGGATTTTTATCCAACTTGCACAAAGTCACAGAGATATAGACACCCCCATATTTATTGCAGCATTATTTATAACATTAAAGAATTGGAAATTACCTAAGTGCCCATGATCAGATAAATGAAATAAAGTGTGGCACATAAACACAATGGAACACTATACCGCTCTTAGAAAAGATTAAATCCTGTCATTTGAGGTGACATGGATGGAACTAGAGGAAATTATGCTAAGTGAAGTAAGTCAAAAGAAGATGGATACCAGATGACCTCACTCATGTGGAATATGAAGAGTCAAAGCAAAGTAACAGACTAAACAATAAACCAACTCTTGGACATTGGTGATAGAACTGAGGTTGCTAGGAAGGAATGTAGCAGGGGAAAGCAGCAAGTAGTGGTACGGTCCAATAGACAATGGTGAAGAACTTCCAGTAATTTGGTGATGGGTAGTATGTATCTGCATATATTTGAGGAATGGGGAAACTGAACCTATGGGTTTATATTTTGTGAAGAAGTTACATAATTTTTTTTGAATAAAATATGTCATCCTTAAATAAAAATAAAGATGGGCATACAAATTGAATACACATTTCTCCAAAGAAGACATACAGATGACCCACAGGTACATTAAAAGTTCCTCCTCACTTGTTATTAGGGAAATGCAAATCAAAACAATAGAGAGCTGTCAACTCACACCTGTGAAACTGGTGATTGCTTAAAAGACTAGGAACAACACATTTTGAGTATACAAATAAAAGGAAACCCTTTTATACTGTTGGTGGGAGAATCAATTTTTACGACCTTTATAGAAAACATTTGGGAGAGTCATCAAAAAATTAAGAATGGATATTTCATACTATCCCATCATTCTACTTCTTGGTAATTACCCCCCAAAACTCAAAAAGATTAATTTGCCAAGATATATGTACACTCACATCAACTGCAACACTATTTACAATAATCAATAATTGGAAACTTAAGGGCCCATCATCAGATGACTAAAGAAATTGTCACATACATGGAATACTACACAATCCTAAAAATGATGAAATCTGTCATTTGTGACAACTTGGATGGAACTAGAGGGCATTATGTTAAGTGAAATAAATATAAAGGAAAAAGACAAATACAAGATGATCTCACCCATACGTAGAATATAAAGTTTCAAAAAAAGCCAATGAACAAACAACTCAGGATCAACCCTTTGATGACACAATAAATTGAGGTTATCAGCTGGGAAGTGGTGGGGAGAAGCAACTGATGGGGCATGGCATCAGTGGACAGTGGTGGAAGACTTTTGGCAATTTGGTGGTAGGTGATCATATAAGATGTCATATATTTGACTAATTGAGAGTCTGCACACATGGGTTTGTAGTTTTTTTTTTTTTAAATAAAGATTCAGGCAGAAACGAACGTAGTAGCAGGCAAGCAGGCAGGGGAGAGAGGAGGAATAAGCATTTTATTTTTCACTTAGTTGTTCACATTGGTTGTTCCCTGCCAGGTCTGGTACTCAAATCTATGGTTGTGTGGCCTATGTCCTTTGGAGGTGACTGGCTTAGCTGCTACACCACAAGGGTGCACGAGGTTTGTATTATTGTTAGTCAGTTATAACAATAAATAGACATACACACACAGTTTTGTCTAACGTCTCTTTAGGAATACCTTATAAGAAACTCTTATTTCCATAAATAACTATACCTATAGAAAACAAATGTTAAAAACCCCCATTATATCTCAATATATTCAATTATCAATGTTATTTTCTCTATTCCTTGCTGTGGTTTTAGAGATCAAGAAACTAATTAGGAATTATTTTTTCTTGTTGTTTCAAACAAGAATTTGTTTTTGCTACTATACCTAAGTTATCCTTGCTACAGTTTAAGGGAATAAATATAAAGTAAGCATTATTCTCTGAGTTCATAAAGAGAATTGAAATAGAGAAATCAAAAATATCAAAAATAAAAAGTCAGCTTTACTCCTGATAAAATTGAGGTTAAAGATGATTCCTTTCCTGTAAGCAGATGCGTTTGCTAAAGTTCTTCTCAAAAAATTATAGTGATTTCACAAGTTATGTTCTGTAATATGAATATACATAACTTCTATGTATACTCTTAGTTTGTGAAATTCTTATGTAGACTAACATTAGCAAATACATCTTGCAAAAACTCTCCAACCCTGACTGATTTTAACTGATGAGTAGTCAATGTATGTACCTCTATATGGTATGACAATTCTAAGATTTATCAAATATTATAGAAACAGCAATGTACTTTGTAAAGTTTAGAATTATTTTTATAAATGTTTCATGTACCTATTATGTGCAAGGTGATCTATTCCATGCTTTGTGAATATTAAGATAAGGCATTATTATTTTACTAGATAATCTCATGTTTAAGATGTGACCTTATAGATTAATCTCTAAAAATAAAGCACATAGAGTATGTTACATTACATGATGATGTTACAATGTAGTAGTTACATTGAGAGGGAAAGGTTCATTCTTGCTGTGGTCACTGACTAAAAGGACAGTAATAAAAATATTTGGTCTTAGACAATGCGAGAGTGAGAGAGAGAAAGATTACTTGATGAAATCTAGGAGTGGAGAAAAATAAATGGAGTGTCTGGGGTCAGTAAATGTAGTATCTTTGTGGGAAACATTTACTTACCAATGAATAAGAGGTGAACGCATTTAGCTTTCCAGCTGTGTTTCAGTTTACTTCCTATCAGTATCTTCTTTATAGTCTCATCAATTTATATATGCTATCTAAAAATTATATGCAGTTTGTATCTTAAAGTTTTAATTATTACTCAAGGATGGAGAAGAGGAGTAGGGAAAAAAAATCAGTCTGTTTTAGCACCCCCCATCCCCTGTAGCTCAGTTGGCTAAAACACAGGCTATCAATAACAGACCTGCATTGGAGACCCAGGGCTGGAAAAAATTAATTTTTTTTTTTTTTTCCATCTTCAAATAATTTGCATTTAGAAATAATTTTAGTACCAATCCTTGGAGAGATCACACCTGATAAATTAAAGTAGGTTTAGGAGTAATACTGCTACAATTAACAGTTTATGCCCTTTAGCAGAATCATTTTACATTTCATTAAATCTTCAAACATTTCATGAAGTGGGAGTTTATTTTCTGCACATTTAAAAATATAGAACTCACTTCCAAACACTTTATATGTAGCCAGTATTGCACTGATACCAATAGTAGGCAAACACATCAAATATATCCCTGATAAGCATAGATGCAAAAGTCCTCAACAAATTCTTAGTAAACCAAATTCAACCATATATAAAAAGGAGTGTCTACCATGACCAAGTGGAATTTCTTCTGGGAATGCAAGGAAGATAAAACATGCGAATCACATCATCAAAAGGAAGGTGAAAAATCATATGATTATTAGATGTACAGAGAGAATTTGACATGATTCAGCACCCATTAATTATTTAAAAAATCTCTAAAATATGGATTGAATATACACACCTCAACATAGTAAAGGCCATAAATGATAAACCCACAGCTAACATCATAATCAATGGTAAAAAAACGAAGTGTTTCCTCTGAGATCGAGAATCTCATATTGGAAGTCCTACCCAGAAAAATTAGGCAAGAAGAAATAAATCTAGATTGGAAATAAAGAATTAAAAACACCACTATTTGCTGAGAGTATGATTACATATGTAGAAAATCTTAAAGACATCACAAAGAATCTATTAGAATTAATGAGTATAACACACTAACAGTCTTTAAAATACATTTTTTAAAAAATATGCTGCATTTTATAAGCAATAGCTAGAAGAAAAATAAAACAATATCATTCAGAATTGAAACAAAAAGAAATAAATGCCTTGAAATAAACTTAACAAAAGAGGTGATAAATATTATAATAAAAACAAGACTATTGAAAGAAATGGAAGAAGTTATAAAAGATGGAAAGATATTGCACGGCTCATGGTTGGGAAGAATTATCATTGTTAAATTGGCTATCTTACCTAAAACAATATACAGATTAATGCAACCCCCATAAAATTCCCAGTAGAATATTTTAAGGAGGAAGAAAAGCTAAAGAAATTTTGTATGGAACCACAAAAGATCCCAATCAGCCAAAGCAATTATGACAGAGAAAAAAATGTGGACATATCACATTGTTAGGCTTCATCCTATCCTACCACAAAGCAAAAGTAATCAAAAAAGTATGGTACTAGAATAAAAATAGACATAGATAAGTGCAATAAAATTGAGTACACAGAAATAAACACACTTATGTGGTCAGTTAATTTACTACAAAGAAGTTAAGAGCATATTATGGAGAGGAAAACTTTTCAACAAATAGTACTGGCAAAAATGGACAGTCACATGCAACAAATGAAACTAGACCACTCTAAAATCATTCAAAAATTAAAAAAAAAAATTCAAAATGAACTAGAGACATTTATATAAGACTAGATACCATAAAATAATGAAACAAACAAGAATAGGCAATCCATTTGATGACACTGCTCCTGGAGCAAAACAGAATAATAAATAGAAGATCTGAATAGACAAGTCTCCAAAGACGACATACAAATGGCCTATAGTCACATGAAGTCATATCTTATTATCACAACACAGAATCTGAACAACAATGAGATATCACCTCACACTTGTGAAAATAGTTAATGTCAAAATTTTGGAAACAAATTTTGGTGAGGATGCAGAGAACAGGGAACTCTTATCTATTGCTGAGAGTGTAAATTGTTGCAACAACTGTAGAAAGTGTTATTTGGAGAATTCCTCCAAAAATGAGAATAAGAAAATCCATATGATTCCATTATCCCACTTTTGAGTATTTACCAAAAAAATTCAAAAACACAAATTTAAAGATATTTTACACCCCCATATTTATTGTAGCACTATTTAAAACAGCCAAGATAAAGAAAACAAGTATTTACGACAAGTGAAGGAAAAGATAATGTGATATATACACACACAATGGAATACTACACAGCTATAAAAAGACAAAATCCTACCTTTTTTGACAATTATGGAACTAGAGAGTATTATGCTAAATGAAATTAAGTCAGCGGAAAAATACTGGAGTATCTCACTCATATCTAGAATATAAACACAGCAAATAGACAATCTAGCGCTTGGACACTGACAACAGAAATTAGGTACCTGGGGGGAAGATAGTGAAGTGTGAGCACAAATGGCAGTGATCTAATGGACCATAGTGGAGGACTCTTAGAAATTTGGTTGTGCTTGTGGTGTTATCATATATTGATGATTAAACTTGCACATTTAAATGTTTTTTTGTAAACCAAAATTGGTTATTTCAGTTATAGACACATAGTATTGCAGTAAATTTGAGTTATATACATATACACACACATATATACACATATAAACACACTCATACATATGTACACACAAATAACACAAAATTAAAGCAAATTGCTTCATGAAATAACTAATAAAATGCAGAGCTCAGGTTAAATTCTAGATCTCATATAGTTTTTCCCAACAGAAAAAAAAAGACTTCCATTAACACAAAACTCTAAAAGAGCGGTGGCATTTGGCCAATATATCCCTGCTTAATCTCCTACAATTATTAACTCATCAAAATTTAAATAGAAAGTCAAGATTTTTTCAGATTCAATATTTGAACTCTTTTGTGTATATTGGGGGGAAATGTGGATACAAGCCAACTAGGTTAAAATTTATTTTGAAAATGAAAAACCACCTTAATCTCTTTTTTAAATATTCACATACTGAAATGAATATATACTCAAAATTATATAACAACATGTGGTTAGGAAATATTTTCATGCCAAATGAACAGCACATAATTTGACTGAAGGATTTTTACTATTTTAAATTTAGAAATGATGATACATCTGACCTGTTCAGAAATTTTATTATAGAAATGCAATTAAAATATTAAACATAATATTGCTCATATGTAAGTGTAATTATCACTAGATATTTTAAAATCAAGCTCTTTTTCTAACTAGCAACATTCACTATTTATGACTTTATTGCTTAATGAACTTATATATTATAAACTACATATATATTATACATGTTGTAGTTCAAATTATTATTGGAAGCAAACTGTTTATAAATATATGAATAGTACTATGAGAACCAAGTAGACCTAATGTTAACTGGAAGATTGCAGTAAGATGGGTGAGAGCCTAGGGTGAATAACATGCACCACAACACTAGGCAAATATAGCCAATTACCTGAGGGGACACTGATGGCTAATGACACAATATACAATGTAAAATTGAAATCAAGACCAGGCCAAAAGTCCAATAAAAGCATCAGTCTTGCAAGTCTTACCACATAATGTATAGTCTAGGTATGAGATACCAAGATACAAAGTGAGGATTCAATAAAATTAGAAGGATTTTAATATACAAGGCAGAAAATAGCTCTAGAGAGACTGACTTGAAGAGATTTGCAACTATCTTGTAATGGAATATGTCAATTTGAGAGATGGGCACTGTTAAACAGATGAAATATTTCTTCATGTGATTCACTAATGTAAGTTTAGTGAATAGAGGTATTTTGGAAAAGTATATCCCTATAAAAGGACTGCACACAGCTTATAAGTCTGTTATTAATAGGCTATACATTTTTAGACATACTGTAAATTCAATTTTTGTTAAAGTAAAACTGTATCTGCAAGTTTTAATAGTGTTAAAGAATTTTTTATTCCTTTAACATTTTTTTTTTTTTTTACCTACTTTGTTCCAACCTGTTCAAGGTTTGTTTATCACAGACTACTTGAGGATCACGGGAGGAGACAAATCTAGTTCTCATATTGGTTCTCAAAGCAGTTCCAAGTCTGTAAGGACACAGATCACCAGAAGAGATGTCTCTATTGTTGTAAGACTGGGTCAGATAACAGAGAGGATCATTGTCTAATTCAGTGGGTATCAAAGAAGGGGAGTGGTGGTAACATTGAGTTTTGAGTTAGAAGAAATTTGCTGTAATATTGTTTTGTGTGTAGAGTTGTGTGAGTTGCTGCTGACAAAAGCATGTCATGTTCCATTGTCAAAAATTCCTGGCCTTGTGGTAATGCATGCTTTATTTATCCTTTAAGTGGAGTTCGGGGAGGAATAATTTTTTCAAAGGAAAATTACTGGCAGGAATGAAGGTAAATAGAGACAGGTTGGACGGGAGAACAGAAACATTTTGCTTATTTTATTTAGTTGTTCATCTTAGCTATTGCTGCCAGTACCAGGACACAAAGTAAGAACCTTGGGCTGTATGTGGACTGCACCCAATCCCTGCTCCACTCAGACATGCCAGGAGGAAGAAATGTTTGTGGGACTATATTCCTAAAACATGTGCCCAGGTTGTGATAAAAAAAAAATTCCTTTTTGATTGATAGAAATATGACTATTTACTCAAGGTTCTTTGTGAATGAATATCTTACTTTAGATGTTAGAAAAAAACTGGCAAAATCATTTAAAAGTCACATATAATCATATAATTATACTAGAGAAAACATGTTTTGATTCAGAGTTTTACAGGCTCTGGATAGATTAAATGGTTTTGGTTAGAGCTGTAGCATTTGGTAGAGATTTTCACAGATGTAAGTAACAAGTGTATGTGTATATATGTATATATGTACATATTTAAAAGTGTTTCATAAAATTCTCATTACGATGTAAATATTAATGAATATTGATATAATATTATAGGTTATAATGTTGGTTTTTTTGATTTAAGAACAGTTTTGGCAAGACCATATGACAATTACTATATACTCTTAAGTAAAATAAGTCAAAATATTTAATATATTTAATATAAAATGCACATATATATAATCTGTGATGATGCTAAAATTATGTCATATTTTATTGTATCTATAGTTAGTTGGCATTGCTTATATCATAAAATGCCAATTATTCTATTACTTAGAGTAGGCACAATGAAATAGAAAGAATTCTATCTAGACAAGCCTTTTTATTTTCTCTCTGTATATAACACGTCTTAAAAGCAAAACGTACTTAGCATTTAAAAGTTGTTAAGCAAATTCAGTTACCAATCAGATTTTCCCTGGAAAGAACCGATATAGAGTGACTCTACAGTGGTGTGACAAATCAAATTTAGAATTTATGCCTAAATTCTTTAATCAGAGAATTTTTAAGAGTTCAAAATTTCTTCCAAACTTTGCTGTATTTTACTACATGAGTAGTTCTCAAGCCTATAAAATCCTCTTCACCTGGTAACTTATTCGGAAAACAAATTCCCAGACACAGCGCTGATAGAGTCAGAAACACTGCTGTGGAGCCCAGCAATCTGCTTTAAGGCGCCCTGCAAGAAATTACAGGCTTCAGCAGCTTCTACTTGTCCTAATTCACAGAAGGCTAGTTCAATATAGTTAATAACATTTCAGGTGCTAGCCTGAGTGCTGTTGTCTAAACTTTTTTTTTTCTTTCTTCAAAAGCATTTTTAATTAAATAAGATAAATTTGTATTCAACTGCTAGAAAATTTTTAGTCAGAGAAATTTGGGGGGGTCATCAAGAAGTTAGGGCTCCAGATAGGAGCCAGGAGCAGAACCTGGCTAATCTAATGATCCTTGCCGCCTCCCTTCTGGATATGCATGGTAACCTTGGCCCTAGAAATGTTCTCAGCTGCTGCTTCGAGAAAACGGCCTTGAGAAAATGTGCTTTAATATTTGTCATGTGTTCTTGATTATCTAGACTGGACTGCACACATGACTGAACATACATAGTTAAAGTTTCTACATAAACTTTTGAGATTTGGTGAGAGTGAAGAAAACTCTGGCAATGCCTCTTTCTTTCATCTTTCCCTGCCCTTTGCTATGGGATAATTTCAGATGATATCTGGATGCGCCTTAGGTCATAACCCAACAGTATATATTTTAAAAATGGGTTATTTTTAAGAAATACATATATTTTTGGATAACAAAATTGAAAGAATTCAAACAAATAAATATTGAGATGCAGAAGATGCTAATCCAAGAGTTCAAATGAGGCATCATCTGTAAGTAGTTGTGCAGAGAACAAATCAGGATAAATAATACAACAGCATTTATGAAATGTAACATCTAGGGCTCTAATAAGACTATCCTTAACTGAAGTGTCAATGATTTGTCAATTAAAACCAAGAATAAGGCCTCTGATTCTGTTAGGGCCTTTACACTTAAGATCACCTGAAATCCTTTTGGGAAGTTATCAGAATCAAGTAATAAATAAATAAATAAAGTTTAAATACTGAATTAAGCAAATCAGTTCAACAGAAAAGCCAGAAAACTAAAGCAAACTCCAGAAAACAGCAAAGGGGTTTGTTTAAAAGGTGGTGATGCCTACACATCTGTATCATTTACAAGACTCTATAACCCAACATTCTACAGTGTCCCCTCTGTGACCACCGCCTGGATTCCTTGTTCAAGGCAGAGTATACGAAACATACTTTTAAGAAACTAAAAAGTTAACTGGATTCTCAAATCTTTTTGACTAATCACATTTTTCCAAGAGATTTTTGGATAATTCCTTTTACCTATAATTTAAAACAGATCAGTTTATAGTTAGAGAAAGCAGTACCTTGACCTGCTGATTTTCTTAGGCTTTAGAGCATTAGTCTTGGGAGGGATTTTTCCAGTTTCCCATTATTAATCTTCAGAAAGCAATGTAAATTTATAATCTCTTGGCAACATCTCCCATAACTCTCAGACATATACTACTTCATATTTCAAGAAAGCAGTTTCAGAAATAATTCTGATTTTATTCTAATTTTCCAAAGAAGAAAATCTGGTTTGTGGCTCAATTTGTTGAGTATTCTGTTAGTGAAGCCAAGGTTACGATGTGATCTTCATTTTAGAGAGTTCGTTTTCCTTTTTCAGATTATTTCCTCCCCTTAGAATGCTGTCTCTCATATGATACACTATTATTCTTATAAAAGAGAAAGAAAATGTGGGACATCACAGAATCATGTTACAAAACCAAATCAAAGCACATTCTCTACTGTAGTGGGCCTTTCCTTGTTGTGGACCTGATGTTCAGTACAATTTTCAGGTATTGACTCCACAACACACTTATCATCACCTTGTAATCCACATATTCCTTTCTGGGTTATGCCAATCATGCATTTACTTTCAAAAAATTCATTCCCTCTGCTATAATGGCACTGTTTTTTTGTTTGTTTGTTTGTTTGTTTGCAAAACCTTGGCATAGACATTAATTTTGACATCTACTATTCACTTTAATTGTCCCTAATACCATTATAGGGAATAGAAGGTAAATGATCTTGATATACAAAAAATGTCTCCTGAGTGGAGAAAAGAAAATACAAGATGTGTATGCTACTATCATTATCACTATTTAGTCATTTTCACACTTTTGATTTAAATTTCTTTATTGGTCTGAATATAGAAGAAGCTGATGCTAATGATAAATGATCTTAGGAAAAAAATCAATGCTCTTTAGCTGGCAAATTTAGGAATAGGCAGAGAGGTCATCCCAGTTTTCTATTGCTTAGAATTAAGAACATCTGTCTATACTCTTATCCTCAGACACAAACCATTAACAAATTCTGTTGATTCTAACTCATATTAAAATTAAACACAATGGAGAGCATATTAAAATGAAATACAAATGGATACCAAACAAAACTAAGCCACAAAAACAAACTTTAACTTATTCTGCAAAACAAGAAAGCTTTGATAGCTTTTTACGCCTCTGAAAATCATAAATAAAAGTTATACTATTATACAAGACTGACACGAGGTAACCACTTTTAATCAATCTCCTATTCATAGGAAAATTCTACTACAACCAATCATTGTAAAGAATGAACAGTCTCTATGTTTTACTATATAAGCTATCCTCTAACTATATAAATCTGAGTTTAACCCATTGTTCATTTGAAATCTACCGGTTCACGAACTGTTCTTATGTGTACAATAAACTCTTACTAATTATATTAGTGATCTGGAGATATTCAATTTGCTATTTCTGGATTTACGACACTCATAAATGCATTCAGAAAATGACCACTTCAACTGTGCTGTAACATCTTGCTCTGAATATTTCATTTCAACTACATTAGTTATCTTTAGCCATGAAAAAAATGCTTTACCCCTTTATTCTCTATGGACATCAACAATGATCCTTTCAAAATGTTAACCCACATTCAGAATTCTCTCATTGATCCTCATCTCTTTCAAGGTAAAAACCCATTTGTAAATAGGACCTTCATGCATGATCTTTCCCAGAAATCTCCAATGATTTGAATTAACTGCTGCTTTGCTACATTTAATCATTCAGTTTCTTACCAGGCATGTGTCATAAGTTCCTCCCAGGCAGAGAGCTCCCTCCTGAATAAAACATTAAAAAATTGTATTTATGATTTTGTTGTTAAAAAGATGAATATAATCCAGACTACATTTATTATATATTCTTTGTTTATATATTGCTTTCTTCTGATTAAAATAGAAAGTGGAAAAGCTTTTTCCTCACCTAGAAAGTACTGTGGGCTCTAGGAACCATTCCTAGTGCCCAGTAGCCAGCTGGGCTCAGCTCCTTCTACTTTCTGAGAAGTATACTTTGTACTTGTTAAGAAATAGAAACTATAATTCCTCCAATAGCCATAAGTTGTAACAAATAATTACATGACTTAAAATGGGGTTTTAGTGTGCTCTTTCAGGTGCGATGACAAGAATGACACCATAGAGAGGCTTCTGTAAGTGAAAGAGATGTATTATACTCACCGGTCCTGGAAGAGGTACGCACAGCTCACAGAGGCACACAAGAGAGGAGATGGAAGGAAATTGGGAGCCCTGGGTCTCAACCAGTCAAGCAGGGAGCTGAGAGCAAGCAAGGGTCAGGGTAGAGTAAACAAGAAAAGGCATGAGGGGATTTCATGGGCTCGCTAAAAGGTCAGGAGATAACAATCAGGGGCGACTAATAAGATGAACCTGTGATGAAAATTCACCTTCTCACCCTAGTGCACCTGGTTGCCTGAGCAGGGTGCTCACAGACTATTTATGGGGTTGTCGAACCATCAAGAAAGATGACATTTTTAAACATTCACAATACAAGATGTTCATTTTTACAGGTCTCCTCTAACAAAGGTCAATCTTGACCTTATTATAAAAAGTGTCCTGAACATCAATATTCTTTAATTTACTCCCTTGCTTTCTTTATTCTACATTGCATTTTAAAGATCTGAAATTCTAATAACTTAATTGTCTCCTGGAACCAGAATGATGAAAGAGGAGAGAAATGTTGTGTTCTTTGTGTGTTGTTTCTAGTCAAACCCTGAGAAGTATGGCTTGAAAAAGATATACCGTAATAGAAGTTCAAAAAAATAAATCATTTACTAAATCTTGTGCTACTGGAAAACAGTAAAAAATTATGTTACAAAATAAATCTTTATCATACTACCTAGCAATTGCACTAAAACGTTTTGTAAATAATTTTCCTACTTTTATGTATGCTAATTTATAGGAATGCTACTGGTTTTTATTGGTATATTGATATTTATGTTGCAAATTTGCTGGAGCAATTTATAACATCTAATTGCTTTTAATGGATATAAGGGGTTTCATATGAAATTATTGCAACTGCACAGAGTTTTATTTCTTCCTTTTCAATTAGGATGACTTATTTTTATTTTATTTTTGTCTAATTATATTGCTAGAACAACCAGCTAAAGTGACAAGAGAGGACATTCTTGTGGTTTCTGATCTTAGAGGAAATGTATTCTGTCTTTCACCTACAGGTGGTGGTGTGTTTTTCATATTTGTCTTTTATCAGAATGAGGAAGTTACCTATGTCTAAAAATTACTTATCTGTAATTTTTAGGTTTTTGCTGTTGTTTTGATGTTTTGCCTGGTTTTGTTATTAGGATACATACCAATTTCATAGAATCCATGGGAAAGTGTCCCTTGCATTTTTTTGGAAAATTTGAGAAGTTTTGCTATTAATTATTTCTTTAAATGTTTCATAGAGTTCATCAATCAATCTATTTATACCTGAGCTTCTTGTGTTAGATTTTTAATAATGTAATTGCTTTACTTGTTAGATCTATTTAGATTATTCATGTCTTCAAGAGTCAGTGTTTGCAATTTGTCTTACTAAAAATTTGTTCATTACATGTAAGTTATATAATTTATTGGAATAAAGTTTTAATAATATCCCCTTACTTGTATTCTAGTTCTTTAATGTGAGTAATGAGTTTCCTTCTTTAAATTCTAGTTTTAATAATTTGAGTCTTCACTTTCTCACAGTCTTGCACTGTCTTTCTGGAAAACTAGGTAATATTTTATGAATTTTGTTGATCCTTTAAAAAAACAACTTTTGTGAACAAAAGATTGAAAAATATCAATTTTTAAAAAGAAAAAATGATGCTCAATGATGTGAACTGAAATTTTTAGAAAAGTGAATTCACATAAAGCCTTGGTCAACCAAGGACTTCCATTTTCCAGAATTTCCACTAATGTGCACACACACACACACACACACACACACACATACACATGTAGTATTTTATAGAAGGGGAATGATGGCATACCTTTTGAAAGAATGTAGATTTTAGCCAGTGGTATATGACTTACCATCTACAAGTTACTAGTCCTCAATGAACCTTCATTTCCTCATCTATAAAACAGATTCTTAACTTGAAATTTTGTAAGGAAATTCTAGATGTATGTAAATTACTCAGTATAATCCCTGGGGAAAAATAGGTTTTCAAATAAATTTTATATAGTATTTACATCAGTTTATCTGTTATGGGGACAAAAGATAAAGATATAAGAACATCTGTATTGGAGAAGAGATGCGTAGGAGAAGACACACCATTTATCATATTCAAAATGTAGAGAGATAAAATTGTATTTCTAAAGGAGAAACAAATATATATTTTGAATGCTGTAATTCAAACACTTGAGTTTTCCACAATACTCGTATATACTATTATTTCATGACAGAAGGAATAATGAAAGTGATTTCAGATTGCTTTTTTTAGAATGGGTAGCATGAGATAATTAAAAATTTTATTTTACCCTTTAATGCATATATTCGAAAGCAATTCTCTGCTATGATTTATTTGTTCTTTCTGATAAACATGATTTGTCTTTAATAAATGAACTGTGAAAGCATTAAATGCTCCTCTCTCCTTTAAGATGTCAGAATACCAAAAGCAATAAAAGAATGCTGGAGACATTAGCAAAAATTGTGTAGCTGACTACTCAAATTGTGTGGGTGGTATCTAGTGTGTTAAAATAAATATAGAACAAATTTGAAGGCAGTGGAAATAAAGGGTTTTAATGCTCTCAGTAGAAAAAATAATTGTGATTTCTCATTATCTCAAACTTCAAACTGTGATGTGCTTTACGAAGACTTTGTTTTTTCTTTTTTTAAGAGTAGAAGACAGTGAAGGAGAAGAACATTTCTCTAAATATGACATTTTAATTTAATGCCAGGTATCTGCTATCATAACATTCTCACCCTCCCCCCATACACAAAAAATGGTAATTCCTTCACATTGTAGACTGTATGAGAATTTTCTGGCAACAACAAATGGATTAAAGTAATAAGATATTTATTTTTTTAGAACTTAAAATTATTAAGTATTATCACACTATTTCATTGTGATGTATTTTTATATCTAAAATATGCAGAAAAAAGGCTTAGTGATGTAGATTATGGAATGCACTGTATTAAATGATGTTAAATAGCAAACATATTAAATATCAAAATGTAACATGTAGCCTGTTGAGCCTCATTTTTTAGCTACATTATGAAATAGAAATTTAATTTTAGTATCCAAATTAATACTCACATAATTAAATCATGTTTAATTTAATTACTTTTGTTTCCTAATAAAAGAGTCGTCCATTTTTATATGAAAATATATTGTTAATATGAGAATTAGAATATTCATGTAATTAACATAGGAAATACTGTTTAGAATCTATTAAGTATCATCCCATGCCCTTAAGTAATATAGTGGTGATTAGCTTATTAAAATGGAAGGACAAAAGTAGAAACACAAAATGACTGAGCAATACCTAGTATTAATAACTATAAAATTGTCCTTTAATGGAATTTTAATTGAATTTTGAGTGTATACCTATACAAAGTCCACGATACATACTTTATAGTCATACTAGAGCAAATGTACGATAAGCAGTATTTTACTTCATCCTTTTATTTATTTTTCTTTTATGACATATAGTACCAAGGCAAACTGTGACTTTGAAAACATATGTTATATATATGCACATATATATCATGTACTGCTAAATTTTTGTTTTTATTCCTATACATATATTTTATTACATTTACAGTATATATACATATATCTTTGTGTATATATAATATTCATATACCTGTGAAAAAATATATTAAATCTAGAATAAATAGTATGCTGTTTAGCCATCTCTGAATATGTTGCTCATGTTTGAGGTGAATATTTCAAGCCCCATTCAGTAAAAGTATGAACACAATTGGCTTGGTTTTATGCCTTTATTTATATATGCTGGTTAGATGAACGCTGGAAATGGAAATGACTTACCTAGGATAAGGGATTGATTGGCAAGTATAGTAAAAGGCATGGGTCAATGGAATATGATTAAAGGGACAGAGAGAGAGAAAAATAAAAAGTGGTGAACTAACCATGGTATCAATACCAGAAGTCAAAGTCAAAGTGAATTCTCTTTAGATATGAGTTTTTATCTTGCTCAACATTGCTTCATTTTATTTTTTAAACATTTTAAAATCACATTCATATAGGATCCTTAGGATCAAGATTATTTCAATAAACTTCAATCTATCCTCTATAATATTGCTATTGTCAACTGATATGTTAGATGTAAAATTTTCAAAGGTATTGAAAATATTAAAACCCTCAAGCATTAGACTATAAATTATTTTACTATTTACCAATATAGCTATGTAACCTAGCACATGTTAATATTTTAATTTCGATAATTTTCAAGTAAATACAAGAATACGTAATGGGGCCATCCCTCTAGCAACCTTATTTCCTAGTGAGTATAAAAACAAATTTGCGAAAATATCAACAATAATCTACCCCTTCATCCTGCCCTTTGGTATTTCAGTATTATATGGACTCATAGCTTTATGAGTTAGCCATGATACTTCATTAGATCAAAATAAAATAAAGACAGAGAAGGAAAAAGTATTGTTGGTTTTTTTTTTTTTTGAGTCATGCCCATTTTTGATACTGTTTGCAAGGAAAGGAAAAATCCCCATATATCTCTGGCTTCTTCTAGGGCTGCTTCCATCAATAAAATAAACATCAGACATATTAGCTGCATAAGCAACCAAACTTAATTATATATTTATGGGGAATCTACACAGCAATAATTATTCCAAGTTCATTTGGGAGAACAGGGGTGCTAAGCTCGGGAACGAGATCATGATTCGAGGTTTCAAAGAGAGGGACTTACATGATGAGAAAAGAGTGACCCTTATGATAACCATGATTTGTTTGCTCCACTAGTTCCAAACGAAATTCAGAATGATGAAAGATTTTCTCCATATCCCGACAGTCAATAACAGAGTGGTAAAAGTTTCTCCTGAGCTTGCAGGGTCTGATTAACTTCTGTTCAAAATAATTCACATGCCAAAATGGCACTTTTTGGGAAGGGAAGATGTGCTCTGAACACCATGGGGAAGCGTATCCTTTACCACCATCAAGAGTCATAACCTAGGTCTCTGGTGACTGGTAATGGACTCTCAGATGTGTCAGAAAAATTTTGACCAAAATTATGATTTGCTTTTGCATCCCAATACCTGTCTAGAACTGAAGACAGAGCTTGAAAATTTGTTGTTTGTTTCAGGATCATCAATTGCCTATCCTTTCCTCATTTTTTATATGAGAACACAGTATTATTTCTGATTTCATAATTCCTTAAAAATTCAATTTAAGATCTGCTATTTTCAGACATTAGAAGTGTGTTAAGTAACATATTAAAAATACTTCAAAATTATAATACTTTAGAGATTTGTAAATCAAATTTATTCATTTGTTTCCATAACTTATTTATTTCTTATTATTTATTTTCATGGTGCATGATTGTTCTGAATCTACTAGGTTCAATTTTCATGAAAGTAATAGCCATAAATATTAAGAAAAAAGAAAGAGGCAGAAAATAAGCAAAAAAAGAAGAAATTGGAGAGAAAAAAAAGAGGAGGAGGAAGGAAAAATAATATTTTAAACTCACTCTGAGAGTCATATTTATACTGGGTAGATATTTTGCAATTCATATTAATTTAGTTGAGATATTAGTCATTGTTTCTACTACTTTAAGAAAATAAAGTTAAAAACTAACATGCTGATTGACATTACTAGTTGGTGGTGCCATTTTCACAGCTGATTTCAAGTAGCAGCATGAGAGACAAAAGTCCAAAACTTCTTAGCCTATTACTCATTACATTTGTAAAGTCAGTATATGTTCACAGCAAAAATGCTTGAAAATAATGGAAATGTAATACTTCCTTAAAAATGGTGTCCAGATAAAGAGAAAATTCCCTTATCCCTTTGATTCTTAGTAGTTTGGATGAACAAATAAATTAACATCAGGGAGGATTAGTAGTTAAGAGCCCAAATTCAATGCCATGTATGTAGGGAGATTTTTATGATTATAAATTCAAAGATAAATGGAAAAGATCAAAAACATATTCTCTGCTGAGTATGGAGAAGAGTCTGAGGTAACAGGGATAGAAGGGTGGTTTTTGAGGACCAGGGAATGAATTCATTTGACAAAACCTTGCCTCTAGACTTTTTCTTTACTTTAAGAAAGGTTTCTCTGGTAAAGAGGACCTGCTTATAGATAAACTAACATCCAGATTAAGACCTCCCTAAAACTATTTTGATAGGGGAAAAGGAAATTGTGTTAATTTCTTCAAATAGGGGAAGAGTAGAGGGTTAGAAGGCAAGGCTTTTAACTTTCCCCCTGGGGTTGTCTATTTTTTTCCAGCTCAAAACAATCTGCACACCAGAGCATGGCCTCCCTCTACTGGAGACTTATCCCAAGAGATTTGAGGTGATACACTTTGAGTCTATTCAATAGAAACTTATATTTTATCATTTTAGACCTACAGAGTTTTGAAAACTATGTTTCTGTGAATGTCATTTCTGATCCTATTCTTGTTCTCAGACTGAAATAAATGTCTTTATCTAGTCAGCTCTTATTTTATTTATTATACTGGGATTGTTAAACTGATAAGGGCTAGTCAACTTGTATAGAATTGAAGAATTGATTGATAGGAAAATTATGAAGATTATTTGGACCAGAATTAAAAATAAGTTGCTCAAGTGTCAGAAGACTATAGCAATGTCCTCTGAAAATTTATTTACTTCAAGTGATATATGTTATATATATTTTTTTTTTTTGAGAATTGAACTGAATTTAGAAGTTTGACAATGACTTTCAGTTTCACTTTTGTGTCAGAACCCCCACAAGAGCAAGCCTTAGACCAGGGATTAAAGTTCAGACATCAGGACAGTGAATTGTCTCTGGTGTCACCACCCAGTTGTGGAATGCATGCGATCTTCCAGATAAATAAGAAAAGCCTATGGACAAGTCTGACATGTGAGATGTGTCTCATGTGACAAGGATGGACGCTTCACTAAGAAACAAAGAAATGACGCAGGCTGAAGAAGACCACCAATAACTTCAGAGGACAATGTCACCCAATCAGGAACTGAAACCTGGTCTGCCGACCCTTTCCCCATCCCCTTTCCTCACCTTGTGGGTTTTTTCCTTAAAAACTAAGGCCACTGGTACAGTGGACCGGGTCTGCACCTCCCTTGGTCAGCTCCTTCCTTTACGCTCTAATTAAATCTCTGCTGGCTCACTCTCCTAACTTTATCGTGGAATCTTTGAGCGACCCAAACCCCACATTATGTATCAAAACAAGTTGCATCATTTAGGGTGAATGAGTATAAGGGAGGAAAAGATCATTTTCCCTCTATCATTATAGGTTCTTGACTAAAACTCCCTATCATAAAAGACAGATTAATAAAGAAAAACAAACAGAATTTAATATATGTGTCATTAAATATATTTGTGGGAAAGTCCCAGGAAAATTGAATAACTCATCTAACTTGTTCAAACCACTCTGTAACATTTTCAGCAAAATATAAAAGATACTGGAAGGGAAAGACCAGTTATAGGGTATCAGGAAAGGTGCAGTAAACAAGGGTATGGATGTTATGTAGATATAAGACAAAGCCTTCTTCATTGAAATGAGTTTCTAGAGATTTAGTGCTGTTCCCAGAACTCAGAACCAGATAAGCAGAACCCAACAAATGCAAATTTTCCAAAAATATCTGAACGTCTCTTACAAACTTCAACTTCTGAGTTTTCAGAGGCTTTCTTATGTTTTTCATTTCTTAAAAATAAACCAAAAAATTCAGTATGCTAATGAGGAATATTTTGGTGAGGTATATTTTGTTCTCTTATACTGGCAACCTAAAGACTAAGCTAAATAATAAATAATCAAAGGGGGAGGGAAAAGAGGAGAGGAAATTTTAAATAAAGGGGCCAGAGTGATATTTTGGTGAATAGCGCTAAAAGTCTGGTGGTCAGTGAGGTACATTATAAACCTTGATTAAGTGTGAATATATTCTCTTGAAACTTTTGTGGAGACCAAAATAAAATTACTTCATTTCTCTGAGGTTCTTCACCAGTTGGGCAGACAAACTAACATTAGGTACAATTAGTGAGAGAAAAGCCCACATTTAATACATACTTATGAGAATTTAGACAGGATTAGTAGGAGAAAAGATTAAATAATGACAAAGTGTAGGGAATTTATGTGACTGTAAATTATGAGATCATTGGGGTAGATCAAAAACTTCTATACTGTGCCGAGGAAAGAAAAGAGGACCAAGGACATCGAGGAGAGAGGAGGATGTTTTCATATAAGGGGATGCCTTCATTTAACAAAACTTTGCCTTTAGGCACTTTCCTTGCTTTCAGATGATTTTCTTTGATAAAATTGTATTTCTGGAGATGAATACAGGTCTAAGTACCTATCAGAAAGGTAACAGCTTCTTCCCAAACCAAAAGGCCTCAAATAACCTTTACTCCACATACCAAAGTGACAAGTATTTTAAAAAATCGCCTCTGGACATCATAGAAAGGGTCTACCTGAAAAAAATCTAGGAGATAAATTCTAACTACGTAGATAAATGAAAATTGGGGCTTTTACTCACAATTAAGGTTAGTACCAGAAATAATCTTCCTGATGTGGGGACAGCATAGCTTAAAATCTACAGGGCAGTATGCAGATGTCTGAGTAGAAAACCAACTGGCAAAACCTGAGACTTCTGTAAGTAAAGATCCCAAAATCAAGGGCACAACCTTAGCAACTGGAGTCTAGGACACACCCCTAGATCTGGACACACCCACAAAGGAAGAAATCCCCATCACTTAAATATATTCAAGACTTCATCTTGCCAGGGTGAGAGGCAGAGAGCATAGGCTGTGCACACCGTGTGTATTTCCTTGATGTATGTGTTTCCTTGATGTAACTTTCCCGGCCCCTAGGATGCTTAGACTCACTGTTTTCTTCTGTTAATAAACTTGCTGTGTGTTTCTGATCAAAGGATACTCTATGAATTCTTCCTGGACAGACCCAGCGTCTCACCAGCGTGTCTCCTCACCCTCACACACATCATTCCTATCTGAAACACCTAGTTATTTGGCAGAGAATACATCTAATTGCAGGCATCTGATCTTTTTCCCTCTTCCTCATGAGTCCCTTCTTTTTTCTTGACACTCTAGGCTGTTACTCAATTCCTTAACTCAGGATATATACACCCATTTTGATTAACTGTCTTTGTGAAAAATGATAGCACAAGCCCCCCACGACACCCCCCCCCACAAAAAAAAAAAGACCTGAGTGATGCCGTTTTGTTGCAGGAGCTCTGTGCAGTGTCATTTGGACAGGAATTTCCATTCTCTCCACAGACCTTTTGCTTCTTGTTTTCTGGAGGCTGTATTGGTAGGTCCTAGGCAGCTTTCTCAGTCTCTTCTAATAAAGATCCTCATTGTTTTCACTAATGTCTGTATTAACATCTTAGTGGATTTGTAACAGACTCTGCCTCTGGACTTCAATGAATGGCAGCAGTGCCTGCCAAGAATCAGGCCTCCTAGAACAACTTCCTACACTCCACCCCAAACCCCTATAAAATAGTTGAGAATCCCATCCCACCAGTGCTGGCCTACTCCTTTGCTGAGACAGCTCACTTCGAATTCCAAAATAACCTCTTTTGGATAGTCAAAGCATTTTTCTGGGTCACTCCTTTTCATGCTCCTGAACCAAACCTTCAAATCCCACAAATCATTGGGGGAACCTAACAGTGAAGACCTTGCAAAATTAATGATTAACAAAATAATAAGCTTGTTTTTTATTTCCTTCTTTGAAATTTGCTAAAAATTACATCTGTTACTGTAGAAAACATACCAAAGCAAAACAAAACAAACACAACCCTCAAGCAAGGCACTAAGAACTGAAAAGGGTACCTAGCACTGATGAGCGCAGTTTGTTCTGGAAAGAATTTATGGCAAGTTTATTAGAAAACAACTAAACAGAAGTGACACACGCAGCTTGGGGTTATAGGAGCAAAAGAGCGAGTTGTTAAAGTAGAGCTTCTTATATATGGGAGGAAGGGACCTCCGTTTGGGAGTACCCGGGGGTCACAGCTCTCGGGAGTCAGAGTTCAAGGGTAAGGGGTAACTAGGCCATGTGTCTCCAGTGTAGGTTGCTAGGGAAGGATTCCAGGTTTTCCATCTGGTCCCTTCTCTCCTATTCCTCATCAAGAACAAAAGTCAAATAGCTGTGAATGTAGGACTCTTGGCACCTCAGCTGCCTCGGGTGTCCATCACACTTCCTTCCTACCAGATCTCTTATTCCACACCCCTCTGGGGCTATCCAGACCAACCCCCTCAAAAGAAAATAAAAAGAAAAAAACCCCCAAAAGAAAAAACAAACACTGAGCCATTCCCTTTTTTCCCTCCCCCTTTAAAAAAGCCCCTACTCCACTAGGTGGATGGGATGGTTTACTTTGGGATAGAAGTTTAGTCAAAACCAAAATACCAGTATCTTGAATAAAAGCCTTATCCTCTTTTGTCAATCTTGAAATGATTGGCTTTCATAGGTTATGGGCAGGAAGGTCCTGACATAACATTTGGACCACTCATGTCTACGTGGGCTCCCCATATGTATATGTATTTATTTTTCAAATCTATTGAATGTTAATTTGATTATTTGACCAAGATGCTTCCTTCTTCTCTCACAGTAGCAATTATCCCAGTAATTTGATCTGTAGCTTTCAGATTTTGGTGAGAAACTATCTAGATATTGAAGATTTGGAGTAGACTTTCAGCAGCAATAAGAACTGATTCTGAACTAATGGGACCAGCTTTGAATAACTGGTACAGGAAGGAGACAGAAGAGTTATGAGTCTTAATGGTTCCATTTGTGAAAAGCCCAAACAGAAAAAAATTAGAGACTGCAATTATAAAATGGATAGAAAACTTTGAAAATTATAATAGTTATATAAAGTAGCATTTCAAATAGTAGGTATTTTAACAATGTTCTACTAGAAATTTTTAAAGGTGATTATGATGGCAGTATGCAAACATTTCAGTATGTTGACTGATGAATTAAAAATTTAGTTTAACAAAAGGTTAAAGATATATTTATGCAGGTAGGGACTTAGAAGTAGGTACAGCGTACTCTAATAGATAATTTTTATTTTAAAGATGATAAAAAATAGATAAAGCAAAAGAGGCAATTCAATAAAATCTATCAATGATGTTTTAAAATACTCACAAAGTTATGCAATAAATAGAATATATTAGTATTGAAATCATGAGCTACTACACCAAGAATATGTAAACCGTTGAAGCAATACATGTTATAAAATGATATATTAATAAATGAACATCTACTAGTTTTCTTTTTAAAAAGTGATCTTTAAACAAATAAAATTTTGTGACAGTTCTTAAAGTTGTATAACTAGAGGTTAATATTTAGAACTGACCAAAAAATATGGATTAGAAAAAGGAATTGTAAAAGAGACTGTTTTTGTAAGTGTGATATTTGATAAAAACTTAAATTGAAAAGAAGTCATAAATCCTTGACCACGGGAGAATTTTCTGAATTTACCTCCTCTTGATTCAGGAGGACAAAAACCTAGTATGTACTTTTTAATTTTGGCTTCCCTGTATTTTAAGCTTGATTTAGATAACATATGTTGTCTCAATGACAGTCATTCATATTTTAATTCCATTTTCTTGAGTTTTTCCTAAATTTACCTGGTGAATAATTCCCAGGAGAAATAGTTCAAAGAGCCCTTGAATTATTGTTTATAATTTCAGAAAACATTTTTTTCTATGTATATGGAAAAACTGGTGATATAGAAATAGTCTCAGTATTGTTTATTTTGGCCACAGTAATCTTAATATTGACTTCTATCTATAACTGGAATGTTCACAGCTCTGGTTAATATAGTTATTTTTCCAAGGTGTGACATATTTTAAACTTTATTTTGAAGTGACTTCTCATATTTTATATGAGTGTGATAATTATTATAAATCATTATTATGAATCTCTCTCAACTAAATTCCTGAGACATTTCATTTTCTGAAAGAAAGTATAAATATGTGTCCATGGAAATCTGAAAGGGAAATAATGACTTGGTCACCCAGTGCCTATAATGATTGAATACACAAATAAGTATGGATGGATACTGTGTGTACAATAAGACATTTTAAAAAATTACATGGATTGAAAAATATATTGGAAAATTAGACAGATTGCAATAATGTTCAATTCAATCTTCCTAATCTAAGCTTTATAACAAGAATTCTGACTTTCCACTATGGAAGAAGGGCATTTAGACAGTGTTTTTTTTTTTTTTTTTTTTAATATTAGGAATATCTTTAGGTTAATTTATAACAAACATAAATAATTTTAAAATGTACCTTGTGTGATATATGAGAAAACATGATTGCAATATAAGGAAATAATTAATTTGTATAGAATTTTAGTTTGATATAACATTGCTATACTTTGGAAAACAGATTTTGCTCTCTATATATAACACAGCAAGGAACATAAACAATTCTAAGATTTTTCCTTTACTATATAAGCTAATATTGATGTGGTTGTTAGATTGCTGATAGATATTACCATGTCACCATTTAAGAAGTGAAAGATAGAGATGAGTATTGGCAAGCACAAAATTCCACAATTCATTTCCTAAATAAAAGTTGTATATTTACTTTTTACTGTCTTATTAAAGATTTATGGTATATTAGACTGATTCAGAAATATGATTTCTTTAATTTTATAGCTAAAATAGTTTTAAGTAGTCCAAGACACTATGTTTTAAGAGTCATTTTTTAGTATCAGTGAAGACATTTGTTTATAGACAAATTGAGCACAAATAAAAAGTCATGAAAAAAAAGGGCATTTCTCCTTCAAAAGTTTATTCTGGTGCACACTGTGGCTCAGGCAGTTGATGCAGTTAAGTGCAGATCATAGAAAGCACAAGGAGTTGCGTTTGTGAACTGGCACGGGGGAAAAAAACAAAACAAACAGAAAAATTATTCTGAACAATATTTGACTTGCAGAGTTGCTGCAAAAGTTGAAGAGAGTACACTTCTGCATACCCTGATCATAGCTTCCACTAATAGTAGCATCTTGTATAGTCATGATAAAATATAAAGACAAGGAAATTAACATTAGTATAATACTATTCAATAGACCATTGACTTTATTTAGATTGTACCCTATTTTCCATAAATTCCTTTTATCTACTTCAAGACACAGTCATATTGCAGGAAAGTGTTTCATTGTTATCGAATGTCACTTAAGTATTCATTTCTGGCATGCCCTGGTAGAATAATGGTTGAGCAGAATCCACACATATCTCAAGGACCTAGGTTTGCATCCCAGGGCTGGGGGAACAACCAAGATATACCACTAAAATAAAATAAAATGCTTCTTTCTCCTTGCTCTTCCTGCCTGTCTCTGCTCACCTTCGTGCCTGACTGCAACTTTCCTTATAAAAAAAAAGATTCATTTTTACAGTTAAAAAAGACTAATGAATGTATTATTAAACTGTCATTTTTAACTTAAGTCACATAAATTATATTATCTGCTTTATTACAAGATACAGGGTGAACTGAAGGAAAGTAAACCATTAACAGAAGGGAAACTCCAATTCTTCAAAGAAAATGTTTGTTTTTAGTTAGAGAATCAAATGTTGATAGAGTTAATGGACAAGAACTTCATGATAGTGCAATTTCTAGATTAAAATGGTAACAAAACATTTTTTGATATTTAAAATATTTTAAAATTGTGAAAATCAGGAGAAGTAACAATTACTAAATACATAACTAAAATGTTTCTGCCTTACTGAACCATAAGAATCCAGAAAGTGTACTTTTCAGTTCATAGTATTATTTTTTCCAGAAAATATGCATATCTACGTAACTATTGGAGGCATGCATGTCATCCAAATTTTAACATATAGTTTTAATTAAGCAATATAGACAATTTATTCCTTTACTTCTTCATAGGACTTACTAAAATATCTGAAAATCAATAAAAAATACTGAAATCTGTATTGACTCAAAATTTCTATAGATAGCTGAGTAATTTCAACTTCCTGGGTGCCCTCCTAGTTAATGTTAGACACTGCTAGTAAATCAATTCTGATTCTCTCTCTATAAAATCCCCGCCTCCTACAGAGGTAAAATTTCAAGAGACTGGAGAAAACACGAGATGGTTGGAAGCCATCAGATTACATACTGTGGAATTCAGGGTGAATTTAGAGTCTCATAGGAAAAACTCTGGCATCTATCCAAAGGATGTTACTTTAGACAAGTAACAAAAATCAGATAAGATTCAATAGTCCCATAATCTTGTGAAGAATCTAGAAGGAGAGTTCAAGATAGAAGAGAGTTTTAGATTGAAGAGCAATGGAACTCTTATATTGCATGCATCATAGTATTCACATAGAACTTGGTATTTGTAGGTACTTATGAGCATACATACGTATGTGTATATTTATGTATGTATTGTGCACATATTGTCTCAGGCATGGACAAGGAGTGAGTTGTTAAGGACAATACACCAGCTCAATGAGACTTCCCTCATTTTCATGGGCATTCAAAATTATTCTATAACTTCATCTCACTATTCACCAATTACAACAGCTGAGGAGATTTGTATATCTATCTCATCAAGGATGTGTTTTACATGTTTGCCCATAAAAATCTTTTAGCAGTGTTTCTTAAATATATTGTCCTTGATAATGAAGAAGTTATGGCAGTGTTGAGAAGATAAATATACAGATGACAGAGAAATAATCTGCAATGTTCTTAAATATAGTCTATACATCATCCGAAGACCTATAAAAGAATGTCCTGAACACCAAACACACCAGTATCAACAGTAAAATTCATGTTCCCTGAGAAAATATAAAAACCATTAATTAGATGAAAAGTATTTTAGTCAATCTCTAGTTTTATGTGCATTTCTTTATTTCTGTGATATATATCTATTATATATTCACATATAATATACATTTTTATATTATTCTTAAAATCATGAAACTGACATTATATCTCTTACATATTTGTATATAGTGCTACTTCTGCCTTTGGTCTTTAAAATGTAGATCATGGTGGCAGTGAATCTGATTCATTCCCTTTTAAGAACCATTTTACCATTGCTTCCTATAGCTCAATATTTACAGAGTGCCTACTCTATGAATTATTACTCTACATTAGATACCTCATTGTTACATTATTTGTACTTAAAAAGCACTTGGGCAGAGTTCAGGTTTATTTTGACAGCATTCTCAGTCATGGTTGTCCTCTCATGGCAGCAATTTAGGAGAATGTCTTCTGTACTGCATTGATGATATGCTTCAAAGAAGTGTGAATATAATTCCCCGGTAGTCAAATAACATAGGTTTCTGAAAATAAGTTCTATGATCTGAACTTCATAGAGTGGTTTTAAACATTCTATGATCAAGTTGATCCAGGGACAAGATTAGATGCTATGCTCCTGCACCCAAGCAAATTTTTTTTGGAAAGGAAATGCATTATAAGCACTACATCAGAAAATATTTTGATCTAGTCAAGCAGTCAGCATTAAAATATTTATATTTCTTTCCACATATTTGTAACATAATATTTCACATATAAACAAAACTATAATGTTTAGTAAAATCTGGAGACCTAAAGTTCTGTCATCTCTCATAATCTTTAAAAGACCTGTACAGCAGTTTTCTGTAGCTGTAAAATGTTGCCATATTTTTGAAAACACCATGTAATATGGTTTCATATAGTTCTATTCTCCTCAGACAGTGATTTGTAGAACTTTTTAAAAATATAAGTGATCAATGCCAACCTGCAGACAACCCTAAGTTATTTGACTTCCATATTTACTTCTCTTCTAACTTCAGATGTACTCCATATAATTCCTGAGGAATTTATCTGGAATAAACATGAGACTACAGTTCTTGCTATTCAAACTCTTACTCTGATCTGTGTATGAAGTTGTACATAGAGAATTCAAATGAATTTACTAGCAGCACAAATACCCACAAGAACTAGACTCCCCATGTTATGATCACTATATCCAATTCCTTCATGTCTGTGTTCCCTTCCGAGACTTTAAGTTCCAGTTTAAATCACCTTGAGACTCAACATTCACTCCAGTTATTTACCTCATTAAATTCTCATCCACTCATCCATGTAAAGCATATGTCCAATGTAATATAAATCATCCACTAAAAATATTGTTCACTGCTATGTTATCAGGACTTGTATCTGTTATATGGTAGGTTCTCAACAAATATTTTTTGAAGAAATGAAAGAATAAGCAAATGAGTTCTTTAAGTTTAGCTTGGTTGTCAACTCTTACATGAGAATTTCCTTACTTCTCACCCTATACCATCAACCTAAATTAGATACCTCCACATAAAGTTACCAGGTTAATACACACACTTCTCTGTTATTGTGCATGCTAAATTATTTATTTGCTATGCCTATTTATCCCTAGATATTAAATCCCTTTTCTTTAGGGACTGTTTCATTCATATTTGTGTTTCAAATTTTTCATGCCTAGTAGGCAGATGACACATATTAGAAATTCAATACATTTTAACTTAATGCCTGAACAAATTCATTCTTAATCCTAAAAATGTGTGTGTGTGTGTTCATCAGTTTAATTTATATCTAGGTTTCCTCTGTTTTATTAAGAATATTTGTGCATTCTCTTCTGGACTAGATCACTCGGTGGCTGTTTTGATCAAAAAACCATAAATTTTAGGTTAAAAAAAAAGATTTCTCCAGTATATTTTCTGTTGTTGTTGCTATTTATTTATGTGTTCTTTATTCCTTTTCAAACTGAATGTCTTAAGATAATTTATACATTATCCATATTTTGTCTTGTCTCCTGTTAAAATGTGGGAACCATAAGGATTGGGGTGGATGAATCAGTCACATCTTCCACTGTGCCTCATCTTATAGATGCACCAAGAATCTATAACTAATTTAGATATTATACAAAAATTATCCATGAACAGGATCAGTAAGATTCCTATATCTTGAAACCAGGAAAGTAGAATTCAATCAACATATAACAAGGAAAAACGGATACATTAACAAAAAGTTAAAAGTCATATGTAGAAAAGAAATTCATTTGAAAGATTTCAAGATTTGTTTAGTTTTAGTAGCAATAAAGGGATATTTAGGAATTGATAATCTGTGCATGTGTGGTTAAATGATTACCAGATAATCCATAAAAACCACTAAGAATAGCAACAAGAAGTAATAAATACTATATATTTTTGTAGAAATTAGAATACTTCGTTATAAACATTTCTAGAATATAAACTTTGAAAACTATATGTAACTTAAGCTTACTTCAAGAATGTTTTTATTTTCCACTTTACAATCTAGAAAACACACTCCAAGTTAGATAGACCAAGGGGGTGGGGAGGGAAATCAACCTCAACTGCTTCCTAGAGAAAACTAATGAATATAAAAATATCTCACTCAGAACAAAACCAAACTCAATCAAGAAAAAGATTCTACAGAGCCTATTAATCTTGCAATTAAAAAAAAAATTACCTCCTAAGGGACAAACACTTCCACTCTCAGAGCAAATTGATGAATAAAAGTCACCCTCATTAAGGGAAATAATATGTAAGAAAAATATAATAATGTTTTTAGAAAATGAAGAAAATGTACTTCCATTCTGGAGAGCAAGCATCTAGTTTCTGTTCACTCAGTATTTGTTAGAAGTTAAAGTATCTGTTTATGTGCGAAAAAACAGCTTGAAAAGAACACCATGAAACCAAGTTCCTCAACTATTTTCGTTTTAACATTGGAGAACCAATTCAAGGGCTTCAAAATCCGAGGATACATTGGTCCCAAAGCATTTCCTCCTCTGTTCTCTCTTTGCCTTGTCCTTTTTTCTCTTTTCTATGCTTATGTTCTTCTTTCTTAGAGGCTACATCTCAGCATTTTTTCCTTCTTTCGATTCTTAAGTTTTTCTGTCCTGACCCTGATGGTTTTCACCTCTATTTCCTTTCTTTGAATGATCTTGTGTTTATCTAAATCTGTTTCCTCAGAACTTTTTCTTCCTCTTATTGTTAGGTCATTCTTCCTTTGGCTTTTCTGTCTTCATCTGAGAGCCTTTTTTTTTTTTTTTCCTGATGCATCTGTTTAGAAGTGGCTCGGTGGGCACTGGTACTATTTTCTGAGGAGTGGTTCTTGTAAATCACAGATTCTGCACTGTATGAGCTCTATTATACTCTTGCTGACTAAGGTTCAGGGATACCGGATTTTCTGAGAAATCGTCCCTGGGGAATCGCCAGTAGCTCAGGGAGTCTAATCTTAGTCCGCTCTCATGAGTTGGTAGTCACTTTGATAATCAGTTTTCTACTGTTTGTGACATAGTGCGTGATCTTGGGTAGTCTCAGATGGCTGTCTTTGATCATACATTCTCTACCTGGTTCTGGAATCAACCTCTTCTTTGTACCCATAAGTTTCCAAATAGTCCTCTCTCATTTTCCTGAAATAAGTCTTTGGTTCTAAGCCTCTGGCTTTCGGTACTTTGATACAATCTTCAAGTTCAATTTAGAAAGAATTATACGTCCTCGCTGAATGTTTTATTAGGTTGACAACAAGGGATTCTCCTTATCAGGCTGAGAACTTTGTGGAGAAAAATGATCGTTTTCTTCCATTAATTGCTTCAGTTTTTTTACATGAACTTTTCCAAATAGTGAAACACCGTAATTGGGGAGCTAAAATCCAGCATACGGAGATGAAAAGATCTATTTTTGTCCAATGCTCCTTTCCCACATACCTGAAACTCATCATGTAAAATCCTCTGTGATTCAAATTATAGCACTACTCCACACATGCTTTTTCACAAGCGGTATCTGTAAAAAGTTTAATCTTTTTTCATTCAATGTAGTACCCTCTCTGAGGCAGCAGGGGGCATCTACATCTACTGCCCACTCTGGTCAACGCCCCCAGCAGGGAGACAGGCCGAGTTGGAGGTGGTGGAGAGGCAGGGAGAACTGCTCTCTCTTTTTTTTTTTTTTAAAGAATCTAGCAGGAAGACATTTTTTTTTTATATGATTGTTCATGATATTGTTCCGTTGCTTTATTTCTCTATCATTCAAATGAGAGTAATTTCATAAAGATACCCTACAGGCCTGAAAAGAATTATTATATAAAACATTCAAATATTCAACATAATGAAACTCGCAATAATTCAGTACTTGCAGAAAACTTTAAAGCTTTATATTTTCTATTCTTGTATCTCAGAAGAGAATGGTTCTGTTTATTCTCTCTTTAGCTAAAAGGAGAAGCACAAATCGTTTAAGTATACAACTAAAAATTTTTACAAATTATACAAGCCAGGATCAAGACACCATTTTCCTGGCAAACCCCCAGTGTTTCCTTTTGGTCATCCCTAGTCCTCCAAGGAAAGCCACCACCTAATTTCCAACCAGATGTTTCTATAAAAAATTAAGTTTTTTATGTGTATGAATAAGGAAATCTGCATTTCTACCCTTGGGTTAGAAAACCCAATCAGGCAACCCTTGGTGTGCTCCCCCTGGAGGCAGAAGCCTGCTAAAGCAAGATCAACTGTGCTTTACACAGGTGTGGTCTCTTTCCCCAGCTGCTCAACTTCTCTCTTTTGGTCACCTTCCTGACCAACAGTTTGAGTCCCAACATTTGCCTTTTCCATCTCTTGATCCCCATTTCAATGTCTTTGTACCTTCTACCATGCCTATCCTTTTGTACAACAAAGTATTAGAGAAATCTTTTTCAGTAAAAAAGGCAGTTTCCCTTTTTCACCTTTTTTTCTCAGTTAAGTGAATTATGTGTTGTCAGTTAGCAATGGTGATTTTAAAACAAGAAATTTTTATACTCATAAGCAAAGCTGTATGAATATATGCTTTCTCTATCGAGTGTAATAATTGGCATAATTTCAATTCTGATATAAATGTGAGTAATTTCAATTCCTGAATATTTGTGGATGGATATTAAAGTAAAAAATATTTTGATTCTACTGTTTGGGATGCATAATTACAACTATTATAGATTTTACACTGATCTTTTAATATTTCAGAATTTTAAAATTCATGTTAATGAATGCAACTATTTTAATCATAATTAAATAATTGAACTTTAGAGGTATTGTTTTTAAAGCTAACTCAAATTTAAATTGATCAGTTCCTATAATGTGAAAATGAGCCATTTATTTTTTTACTTTTATAAGAATTTTTTTTATTAATTTTAAATATTTTTAAATAAATATTTCAATGAAGACTAGATTCACTTAATTTTTTAATATGCTTCAAATTTACCACTATTTCTGGTAATTATTTATATCAAATGGATTTTGCTTATTCAAGTTTGAAGAGAGTTTATGAAGATTCAGTTCTTATGTCAGATTTTAATCAGTAACAAATTTTATCAAGTGCAAATTATCACTAATATGTCCAATTTTTTAAAACATATATGTATGTATGTGTGTATATATTACAGCATCTTTATCCTGTCTGCTGTTGATAGGATTTAGGTTGTATCAATGTCATGACCATTGTGAATTGTGTTGCAATTAATATAGGGGTACATAGATTTTTTTCTGATTAGACTTTTTGTGTTCTTTAGGTATATTCTTAGAAGTGGAATACCTGAATCAAATGGTAGTTCCATTTCTACTACTTTGAGTAAACTCTATATTGTTTTTCAAAGAGGTTGCCTAACATATTACAGCAAACAGTACAGGATGTTTCTCAGGAATAAAGATTTTGGAGAAAATAGTGTGATCAAATGTTCAGCTTAGGTTTATTATGAAATACATTTAAAGAACTAATATAAGCAAGACCAGCATTTGCCAGTATAATTAATTAATCAATCCTGTTATTTCCTTCTACATAGTTTCAAAATTAGCCAGGAAAGTGGTTGCTTTGGAGTGACTGAGGTAGGATAGGGAGAGAGCACTAGAAGGCTTTTGCCTTGTTAAGAATGTTCATATTCTTGATTTGAGTTGGGTGGTAGTTACACAGTGTGAGTATCACATGAAACTATATCCAAGAGTATGTTTATGATTTATACAGTTTTTCTTTTCTTTTTTATTTAATTTTACTAAAGGAACAATGGAACATAAAGTTATTTAAGCTTAAGAAGTGCATCATTGTACACCCCTTCAATAATAATAAAAAATAAAATTAAAAAAAAAATATGTGTATCATTGTAAACCAACATCTGTATAGAAGGCATTATTCTTTAAAGATTTGTCTCTAGATCCTTTTCATCATATGGAGGAAAATGATTTCCATGTTGTATTTAGTGAGATAAAGAATTTATGAGATTACTAAAACTATTTAATTCAAAATCATTTGAGATAATTTTTTAAGTCAACAGCCTCTGTATACTATATAGTTGAATTACTAGGTATAGAAAATAGATAATAAAAAGAAAATGTCTGGATAGTCTATTGGCTAATGATCTTTGCTTCATGTGTTCTTATAATCTGAACAGCAAAAATGAAGATCTAAATGGGTCCCGATTTACAAGCTGTTATTGCTGATTGAGTTGCAACATTTCTGGAAAGGAATATAAGGTAGGAGTGAAGAGGGCATCACACCACTGATTAAGCAGTTTTATGAGATATATAAATATATTAGGCCTTGTGGACTCTTACATGTCAGCTAAACAGGAAAAATTTAAAATAGATTTAAATAAGGAATTTAGAAAGAAATAACAGCAAGGTAGATCAAATAATGGAAAAACTTAACAAAGGTGGTGAAATACCTCTATAATGAAAACACAGCACTTTAACAAAAGAAATAGAAGACACAAAGAGATGGAAAAATAGGCCATTTTCATGCATTGGAAGAATTAGCATGGTAAAAAAAAAAAGACTATTCTATTCAAAGTAATATATAGTTTTAATGCAATTCCCATCAAAATCCCAGGGACATTTTTCAAGAAAACGGAGCAACCAATACCAAAATTTGTATGGAGTCACAAAAGGCCTCAAACAGTCAAAGCTATCTTAAGAGAAATAAATACCAGTAGAGGAATTATATTTCTTGACCTCAAGTTATAATACAGAGTTACCATCATCAAAACAGTTGGTACTGGAACAAAAACAGATACAATGATCAGTGGAATCATGTGAGACCAGAAATAAAGTCATATCTATATGGACAGTTAATATATGACAAAGGTGCCAAGAACATACAATGGAGTAAGGAATAAATGTTTCTGAAAAAAACTGGACAGACATCTGTTAAAAAAAAAAAAAAAAGGAAGAGAAATTAGATTACTCATTATTGCCATACCCAAAAGTTAAAGTTAACAAAAGATGGAGCAAAGAACTGGATATAAGACATAAAACTACAGAATACATATAAGACAATGTGGTATAATCACTCCATTATCTCAACTTCAAAGAGATCTTTGGGGCAGGAATAGCTATGGCAAAAGAGATCAGAGTAAAACTAAGCAAGTGGATCTACATCAAAATGAAGAGCTTCTACCAGCAAAAGAAATCATCACTAAAACAAAAAGACAACCACAGATTTGAAGATATTCACATAGCATACATTAGATAAGTGCTTAATCTCCAAAACATGTAAGAGCTCACACACCTCAACAAAAAAAAAAGCAAATAATTAACCCAAAAAATGGAGAAAATAGAATAGAAACCTATCTAAAAAAGATAAGCAAATGACCTACAGACACATAAAAAAAGTTCTACATTATTCATCATCAGAGAAATACAAATAAAAACCACAATGAGATACCACCTCACACCAGTGAGAATGGCCTATATCAGAAATACTGGAAATAGTAGGTGTTAGGGGCTGTGACTATTGACGAGAATGTACATTGTTTGCAACCTCTTTGGAAAACAGTATGGAGATTCCTCAAACATATAAAGATGAATCTACCCACCATCCAGTAATCCCACTCAAACATATAGCCAGAGGATACAAAATTTCTAATCAGGAAAAATATCTGCAATCCAGTGTCCACAGCAGCACAGTTTGTAATAGCCAAGATATGGGAACAACCTAAATGCCCATCAACAGATCACCAGAGGAATGGATAAAAAATCTATAAGATATATATCTATAAATCTATATCTATTATCTATTTATCTATCTATCTATCTATCTATCTATCTCTATCTATCTATCTATCTATCCTCTATCTATATTCTATCTCTATGTCCCCAATGGAACTCTATGCAGCTAATAAAAAATAAAAATAAAATTGTGCCCTAAGAAACAATGTGGATGAAACTGGAGGGGATCATATTAAGTGAAATAAGTCAGAAAGAAAAAAGAAAAATACAGTCTAGTTTCACTCATATGTGGAATATAATGAAATGAAACAAATAAACAGATAAATCATAGCAAAACCTCACAGGACATAAGATGATGGCTGCTAGAGGGCGGGAGGGGAGAGGGAAGGAAAGAGGGGGAAAAGTGTGCTAAAGAACACTGGAACTTTGGTGGAAGATGCAGTGTGAAATAGAGATTGAGATGCAAGGTCAGTATTCAGAAATGAATGTGACATTGTGAACAAAAGAGATAATAAATATTAATATATTTTTTTAAAAAGTACATCCTTATTACCATACACAAATCAAGAAAGAACTTTTCCATCACTCCAGAAAGATCCCTCATGCCCCCTTATATTAAATCAATTTTTCCGTGACTAAAGTCACCCATTGTTTTGTCTTCTAACATGCCAGATTAATTTTGCATATTTTTAAGCTTTGAAAAAATGGGATTATATAGTGTGCAAAAAAAATTCAAAATTCAGCTTAGTTGAACTTCTATCAAGTAAGCACTGCCAGGCAACTCAAAAAAGTAATTGCTCAAAAACAGAAATTTTGAAAACTTAGAAAATTTTTCATATCCTTCTACAGTTATTGTGATTGCAAAATAAAAATAATTTTAATGCATTAATTCATCCAGGAATAATAACATTGATTTTATTACTGTGACTTCAATTTTATGTTCCAGGTTCATAATGAGCTTTTTAGTGCTTAGAGTACAGTATTGAAGATAATTATCCTCCCCATTTCATTTTTTCTTTTGTCTTTGTAACATTTTTAATGCAATTGCCATGCTGTCATATATCACAATACCTCTTTTCACAGTCACATATTCCTTGTTCTCTATCTTCCTGGTGCATGGAAATCAACCAGGAGATCAAGTAAATACATTCATTTTATTGCTAACTTTTTCTTGGTGCACATTTCTGTATACCTTGATTTATTTTTCTTTCAGTTAATATTATAGTTTTTACCTCATATTCTTGATATTACTACTAAAATTAATGAAAATTATCAGTAATGCTTAATAGCTCAAGCACTATTACAAGGATTCATGAGGTAGGTATCTTTTTTTTCAGCTTTATTAAGATATAATTTATGTATACCATTATGTAAGCTTAAGGTATATAATGCATTGATTTGATATACTAATATATTGCAAAATTAGTAACATTATAGTGTTAGATAACATTTGCCTCAAGATCAAAATGTCAAATCTGATTCCACAATAGCAGACTGTTAAGTTCTTGAGCCTAACTCCTCCCCACAGACACAAATAACCATACCCAATTTCACAAAGAGAAAGAACACATATCATAAATAGCAGAGGAAGTCAATCTGTCTTGGCATTTATACTACCCTATGCAAAGACCCTGGGATCTATAAGGAAAGTGATATGGACAATCTCCCACAGAGCTGCAGAGTTTGTCCTCTCAGCTTGTACCCCACACCTAGCAAATGACTTTCATTTCTTGCATCAAAATTGTCAGTGAAGGGTAGAATGAGGTAGAACCTCCTGTGAACTGCTGTACTGCAGGGAACCCTGTCCTTTTTCTGCATGTTGTGGGTATTTAACGTCACCATTGAAGGAAGGCCCCAGGGTGAAACACCCTGTTCCCTCCATCATTAATATACTTGTGGTGCTGGAGGTTAGTATTCACAGTTTTGGTTCCTCAAGTTGCTGGAGACAGCTAGGTCTGAATTGCCTATACAGATAGCTGAGTAGTTCCCAGCAGAGTATTTCCATTCTTCTGCTGTCTCAGGGATGATCATTGGAGAAATGCCAATGAAACAGCAGTTTCAACCAACCACAAAGCTATTGTTAAAGAACATTGCTTTCTCTTTGGTACTTCACAGAGCTTCCACCCCAAGGTTCAAGGATTTGTTTGCTTTTTCCCATTGTGACTACTGCCTTGATGGAGGAGTGAATAATTTTCAAGAGTTTGCCTTGCTGAAACCATGTTCTAGCCCTCTCTCTTCAGTGGTCTCTATTGGAAATATGGCCTGCTTGCAAACTAGGTTCACAACTCTTGGTTCTCTCGTCTTTACCTTGCTGCTTATGCCTGTGACTAAAATAGACCTCAACGTTCTCAGCCACAACTCCAACCCTATAGGCTGGACTCAATCCTCAACATAGCGGTGCCTCTAAAACTTGAACAATTCTAACAAATGTTGCACAACATAACATAACAGCATTCTGGATCAACACACAAGGTCTACAGTATGCAACAAGATATCATAACATAAGGTTTTTATATCAGAATAGGATTCTCCTTATAAATAAATAGAGAATGCCAAACCTAACAAAGAGACAGAAATATACTTGAAATGTTGGGGAAAAAAAGAAACAAACCTCAGTGGAAAATTTAAATGCAACAGAATTAAGTTAACTACCAAAGGAAGACCTTAACACAACAGTTTGATTGTTAGTCATTAAAATTAGAAGAACAAAAAAAGAATTAAAATAAAGCTTGAGAACATGAGGCTGTTTCAAATTTAATACCAAATAAACCCAACTGACATACAGTAAGACACAGTCATTAAAATGATAAAAATAAAAGATAAAGAGAAAATCTAATAAGCAGCTAGAGTAAAACAAGTTACATGCAAAAGAAAAAGAGCTCCCATAAAAATTTCCACAGATTTCTCAGTTAAAACTTTATAAGACAGAAGGGAATGGCACAATAGATTCAAATTGCTGAATGAAAAGTATTTCCAATCAAGAACCCTGTACCTGCTAGGTTATTACTTAGAATTGAAGAGATAATACAGGGTTTACAGACAAAAGAAAAGGAATTAATAGCACAAAATCAGCCTTAAAATAATTACTAAAGGAAGTTCTATAAAATGAAAAGAAACACCCACTAAAAACAGCAAAATATAAATAACTTCAAGACATAAATCCATAGAAAAAACAAAGATTTAAATAAAAACAGCACATAAAACACAACATAAATGTTTTCAAAGCACATAAGAAGAGAATAAGAGAAGAAAAGTACAATTTGCAGCAACACACAAAAAACAATTATAAATTGACAATAAATAGCCACACATCAATAACCATTCTAAATGTTAATGGATTGAACTTACAGAGAAGTCAAATGCATTTTAAAAATATAACCTTACTTTCTGCTATATATAGGAAACTAATCTAAGTTCTAAGGTCCAACACCGATTCAGAGTCAAAGGCCTAAAGGCAATTCTGCAATCAAAAGGAAACCTTAAAAAAAAAAAAAAGAAAAAGAGCAAGGACAGCCATACTATCAGATAAAATAGACTTACAACTAAAGAACTTATCAAAAGACAGGGATGGACATCACATAATGATTAAGGGGTCAATTCAGCAAGAAGACATACTCTTGGTTACATAAATATATCAAATGAAGGAACAGCAAAATACATAAAGCAATTACTAACATATTTAATGAGAGATAATGACAGCAGTACAATGATACTAGGAAATTTCAACACCTCACATGCATCACTGGACAGATCAACGATGTAGAAAACTAATCAAGAAACACCAGCTTAAATGATAAATTAAAACAGAAGAGTTTTCTATACATTTACTGAACACATTACCCAACAACTGTGGAATTCACTTCTTTCTCAAGTTCTCATGAAACATTGTTAAAGACAGACCATATGTTGGTAAATAAAACATTTCTCAGCAGATTTACAGAGACTGAAATAATATCAACCATCTCTAACTACAGTGGCATAAAACCAGAAATCAACAGGCAAAAGTAAGCTGAAAGTTTCCACAACATAGAGACACTAAACAACATACTTCTGAATGACTTGGGTAAAAGAGGAAATCACAAGAGAATTTCAAAATCACTCGGAGACAAATGAGAATGAAGACCTGAGCTACCAAACTTTTGGGGCAAAATGAAAATAAGAGTAAAGTTTATAGAAATTCAGTGTTACCTCAAGAAACAAGACAAACTGTTAATAAACCCTATAACTAAAGAAACTAGAAAAATAAGAAAACTAATCCAAAAGTCAGTAGAAGAAAGGAAAAAATAAAAATTCAGGCAGAAATAAAATAGGAATAAAAGTGACAATTCAGAAGATCATTGACAACAAAAGATGGTTCTTTGAAAAAGCAAAATTGACAAACCTTTGTCTAGGCTAAGAAAAAAAGAGAAAACTCATAACTAGAATCAGAAATAAAATGGGAAAAGTTACAATGAATACATCAGAAATACAAAGCATCATAAAAACTACTATGAAAATCTATATGCCAATAAATTCAACAACCTAGAGAACATGAACAGAATCTTACACCATAACAAGACTGAATCAGAAAGAAATGGAAAACTTGATCAGACTTACCACAAGCACGGAAAATGAAGAAGTAATCAAAACTCTCTCCCAAAATAAAACCCCGGGGCCAGATGACTTTACTTTTGAGTTCTACCAAACATTCAGAGAAAAATTAATACCTATTTTCTTAAACACTTTAAAAAATTGAAGAGCAAGGAACATTTCCAAATACTTTCTATTAAACCAACTTTACACTGATATAAAAACAGACAGTGTGATGTCACCAAAAAAAATTACAGAACAATATCTCTGATGAACAGAAAAGTGGAAATCCTTAATAAAATATTAGCAAACTGAATCCAAGAATGCATCACAAGAATCATCCATCATGGCCGAGTGGTATTTATCCTAGGAATGCAATGTTGCTTCAACATAAGCAAATCTATTAATGCAATATACAACATCAACAGAAGCAAGGGAAAAAAATCATATGATCATATCAATAGGTTCAGGGAAAGCATTTGACAATATTCAGCCCTCAATTATGATAAAATATCTACATAAAATAGAAGGAATATACCTCAACATAATAAATACCATATATAATAAATTAACAGTCCAATATCACACTCAATGGTAAAAGACAGAAAACATTTCCTTTAAGGTCAGGAATGAAACAAGACTGCCCACTCTAACCACTGCTATTTAAAATTGCACTGGAGGTCCTAGCCAGAGCAATTAAGCAAGAAGTAAGAGGAATCCAAATTGGAAAATAATTAAAAATATCACTATCACATTTGACTACATTGGTAAACGGGGAGGATTTGAGGAGTGGGGCACAAGAGTAAATGTGGTGGGGTCCAATGGACAGTGGTTGAGGAATTTGTAGTTTGGTTGTGGGAGTGGTATGGTGTTGAATATATGGTGAACTTGCATACATGGACTTCTATTATTTTGCAAATCAAAGCTCAATAAAAATTAAGATAAAAGAAAAAATAATGATGGCTACCATAGTGTGTGTGTGTGTGTGTGTGTGTGTGTGTGTGTGCTGGGGTGGGGCAGGGGTTGGTGGAAAACAATGAATTGGTCAAAGAGTATAATTTTCCACTTGTAAGAAAAATTCTGCTAATGTAATGAGTAGTATAATGATCTTTAAATACTGTGTTATATAACTTAAAATTGATGAGGGTAGATTTTAATTACGTGAGGTAAACATTCTGAAGATAGGAAAATACAGTTAGGGGAGGTTGAAAACCTTGTCAATGGCCTAGGGCTGGTAAGTAAGCATAAAGATGGAATTCAAAGTCAGTCTGACTAAGGAAATATTACAAGCAGAGGAAATGTCATACACTTTGTCATTTGACTTAGAAATTTCTACTATACATGTCCTTTATTGGTATTCTCTTTCTTTTAGAATTATTCCTGTTTGCAAATTATTTCCCATATTTTACTTAGATAATGAAAATCTCTCTCTGTATTCTTTTCTGTTCCATCTGAAGAAATTCTAAAGTCTTCAAACTGAACTGCAAGGTCACTTACATATAATTACAAATTAAAATAAAATTCTAAGCCTTTAGTAAGTTTAGGATTTTATTCCTAACTCCTTCCTGAATTTTAAAGAGTAAGGTGCTAGAATTGATATTTGGTAAATTCCTAGCCCTTTACAATGTGAAGATTTGTTCAAAGCACTTGATTTTTTTTAAAGGGATATATTATTTCCAGTCAAAATCAGTCATATATATCAAGTAGGAAAAAATCACATGCAGCAAATAGTTTAGAAGTTTAGGATACTTCAGAGAATCATTTATTTTCTTCAGTACTATAATTTCTGGTCTGATCAATGCCCCTCATATTCAAAACCTGGAAATCAGAGTCTGGTACTTTACTGATAAAGAAAATGCTTTCCAATTAGTTTTCTTCTTCGGATTGTTTGAATATTTCTTCACAAATGAGGACAGTCACACAAAATGGTCTAAATATATTCATTTGTTGATCAATCCAAACAAGGCTAACACCATTATATCTCATTAAAACATGCCTTATTTATCTAGTTGGCGCAGAATGAGATACTTGGAAGCATGATCAAGTTATCAAATATCAAAACATGCTTATTGAATTGCTTCGCAGAACAATAAAATAAAGATGAGAATTTCAAATCTCTAAAGGGAAATTTAAGAACAATAACGGGAACAAACAATCTCTGAGATCTGCTGAGAAGTGAGAGAATAAATTTCCAGGAGTCAAAGAGGATTGTCAACAAAATTCACATGAAAACAACATGTGGAAATATGTGTGTGTGTGTTCACATCTGTGCGTCTGCGACTTTGTGTTCTATGCAATACCTCTGCTACTACCCAGAGTGTCTTTAAGAGAGACTAGACAATATCTCAGTGATGTCGATATGTCTTGAAAATCAATGATGAGGCTGATTTTGTGACATAGCAAGTGAATATGAATATCCACCACGAGCTTTCATTTAGACTAAATGAGTGATACTTCTTTAATCACTAAGCAAGTCAGCCAGAAATGACTGATGTAGGTCTGGCTTTCAGGAAACAGAAAACTTCTCTTGAGGGGAAACACAAATCAACACAATTTGAAATGATCAATGAACAGAGAGACTGAGGGAAAAATGTAACCAAGCATTTTTTTCCCATTTGATGCATATATGTGCCACTTCTTTAGTACCAGTGCCATTTCTATTATTTGTCAATCTTTCTTACAAGGTCCAGAAGAAAAACAGATCTGTCATACCAGGCACTTAAAATATTTCTTCTGACATAGCAAATAAGAAACTTTGCATTGAGTCTGAAACATATTTGCAGACTTCCCTTTAATTAATAATAATTCATTTTTAGTAATGTAATGATTTTATTATTTGTTTACATAACCATATTCAGTTTTAGATGTTGAACTCATTTCTCAGTCTATTTGTATTACACACCACACCTGTCACCAGAGTTCCAGTGTCCTTTACCACCGCCTCTTTCCCTCTTTATTTCCTCCTACCTCCCATCCACTTGGCAGCCATGATCTTATGTCCTCTGGGGCTGTGCTGGGCTTTAACTATTCATTTGTTTCATATCACTATATTCCACATATGAGTGAAACCATTCTGTATTTCTCTTTTTCTTTCTGACTTATTTGTCTTAACATGATCCCCTCCAGCTCCATTGAGATTTTTTTACAAAGGGCACACTTTCACTTTTTTTTTTTTTAGTAGCTGGATAGAATTTCATTGAGTACACATACTTCAGCTTCTTTATCCAGTCATCTGTTGGTGGGCATTTAGGTTGTTTCCATGTCTTGGCTATTGTGAATTATGTTGCTATGCACATAAGGGTGCACATATTTTCCCCAATTAGAGATTTTATACTCTCTTAATTACAAGTCTTTAGAATCAACTCAGGGATCACTTTTCTCAAGGAGCACTTTAACAAGTAAAAAGACTTTTCTTCTACCACTTTGTGTGTTTGTTTCTTATTGTGTAACAATTTAAACTTAGTGACTGCAATTAGCATACGTTTACTATCTCAGGATATCTATGAGCTAAAGCCCCAAGTCTGACATCCTGGTCTACTGCTTAGAGTCTCAAAGGAAGTAATCAGGGTGTCAGGGGAGCCTCAAGATCCTTTCAAGATTGCACATCTGTTGGCAGAATTTAGCTGCTTGCAGTTGGAGGCCCAAAGGTCTCAGCAAAAAGGCTCCTGCTGTCCTAACTACTTGTCCTACTACTTTTTGTGGGCAATTGTTACAGCACCATTATCTTCAAAGATGAACATCTCATTCTAATCTGCTACAAGAAAATCTTGTATAATGCATGCAGTCATGAACTTGACATCTCACCTGTGCCATGTACTGTTGGTTAGAAGCAAATTGCAAAATGAAGAACATCACACAAAGGAAATGATACAAGAATTATTGTGGGTCTCCTAGGTTCTGTATACCATACTCTGCATGCTTTAGCAATTTGTTTATTTTTATTTTTAAGGAAAGGTGCAGGTAGGAATGAAGGTGAATAGGCAAGCAGGCAGGAAGAGGGCCTGCATACTTTAGCAATTTGTTTATTTTTATTTTTAAGGAAAGGTGCAGGTAGGAATGAAGGTGAATAGGCAAGCAGGCAGGAAGAGGGAGGAGGAAGAAGCACACTTTTATTTTTATTTAGTTGTTCATCTTGGTTGCTGCTTCTGGTGCCAGGACATGAACCCAGATCCTTGATTTGTTCATGGATTGTGTGGAGGCAGTGGATCTAACTGCTACTCTACCAGAGCATACCTGCTTTAGTAAATTGATCATTCTTTATTTTGTTCCTTTATTTTGCATTTGTTTGCTAAATGCATTTTTATCACAAAGTATGCAGAATCCAATAAGTTTTTATATTTATGATTTTCTTCTCCAGTTCAGTGTCATTTAAATTTCTACCTCTGAAGTGTGCTAAAATAGTTATTTGGTATGTTTTTTCCAAGTAAATAATTGAATGAATACAAGAATTAAGCAACGAATGTGTGAGAGTGCCACACTCATTAAAAAGCATCAGTATATAACAGTTTGCACAGTCCATGCCGGGAAGAAAATGAGATCTGAGTAGTCTTGACATTTGGTAGAGACTTGACTTATTCTCAGGGTTGGTAGAATGGAGGGACTGACGGACTGCAATACAACAGCACATGTAGAAAAGGAATAAACACAACATATGGACAGAGTAGAAAGTTCTTATGGGGCACATAGAGTTAAATGACTAGAATCTTATGAGGTCTCTAAATGCAATCTTTAGAAATATCCTCTTTAAATTTTTACATATAATTGATTTCAAAAATACAGGGCAAAAAAAGCATAGCTATTGGGGTTTTTATACTATTCTTTGGATACTATATTCTGTTGAAGATAATGTTTCCATGTGTCTCCTGGGATTATTTTTTTTTAAGTCTATTTATTAAAAGAAAATGAGATCTCTGAATAATTCTTAACTTTTGCTCAATTTCAAGTTTTCAATACACAAATCATTCAATTTATACATTTTATTTTACTTATAAGACATGTTGATCAGTGCACAAATCCTGCATATTAACTTTTAGTTTATTTTGTATTTTTAACAATTAGATATAATCTATACCCTTCTCTATGACAGCTTATGCCAAGTATTTTCTAGACTTAGGTTGGTCATTTGAATTCCTTCTCATACTTTCTATTAATTGACTCAACTCTTGATTAGAACTTCCAGCAATATTACTTTCAACTTATTTTTGAATATTTCCAGTCATCAGACATCTTTGTATAGCACTAATGTTCATACCTCTACCTCATTCACGCCTCCTCCTTTCAGCAAAGAGCAAATCCCACCAATATAAGCTGCCCCACTCCGGCTACTCTCTAAATTGACTTTCCCTTTTAGAAAAGGAAATGAAAAATGCTTACTGCTCACAGTCAAATATCATGCACCTCTCATTAGTAATTTACTCCATTCATTTCTGAATGCACATAACATTTCTACACTATATATCCCTGAGGTAAGGGAGGAATGCGAAACCATTTAAACATGTGATCAAACATTTCTTTCCCTTTATATAAATAAGTGGATTTGTATAATTGAATGAAATTGCATGCTCTGGGTCTTGAACTAAATTTTTAAAATAAAAGTCAGGTTGTGCTAGCAGATAGGATCAAATTAGGGAACACAAAGTTGTTTGAGAAATTTTCATAAATTCAATGAAAATTTTGTGTTCTTAAAGCCACTGCAATCACACTTTCAGAAGGAAATGTTTTGGGCTCCTCCCAACCTGTCACTCCCACCACCCACCCCTATCATAAAAATCTGAAACACAATGTTTTTGCCATGTTAACCTGTCTAAGGGCTGCAGTCTCTAAAAGAAGTAATGAAAGTTCGATTTGTATTGATTAGTCCATCAAGAACCAGTTTTCTGCTAAACTCCAAAGATGATCTAAATCAGCTTGCTTTGCTAAAGGCTTTCACTTCATCTTAATTATTACTTCATTACAGCTGACAGCATTTCATTCTAGGTGAGTCATTCCAAGGCATTGTCACTACACTCAGCTTGTACTTGTCAGACCCTGGACTGACATCTTCCTCTATTCACTTTACTTTTGCTTAACAATGTCAAGAAGATGTCAGTATGTAAGTCCAAACTGTAAAAAAATCTTATTTTATCAGGAACTGGCCAAGTCTACAGATTTGCTGTGGAACTAATTTTCTCAGCCTACTTGCAATAATGTGCCTATGAATACTACAGGTCTTGACAAACTTTTAAAGTAGAAGACAGGGTGTGCTAGCATGCAGGATCAAATTAAGAGGCACTCGATAAAGATTGTTTGAAAAGTCTTCATAAACTCAGTGAAAATCATATTACTTTAAAAAACAGGTTTTTTTACTCAATTATCATTAGCATTTCTGAAAATTAACTGCTAATCGCTGTTTTATATTTTAATATTTAAGTGGTCTTTTCACCATAAGGTTCTAGAGTCATATCAAAATATTCTGCAGATAGTGCTGCTTTGTGAGCAGAAATTAGTCCTGAATCTTCTACTGCAGATGTCAACCAATGACAGCTTACTAAAGAGGTAATCTTGAGAAGTAAGAATAGATTTGAAAGGAGAAACAATCAATTCAAAACATCTCTGGAAGGGATATTTTCAAGGAATGGGCTAGAGATTGGCCTCTAATTGGAAACAAATCTCTGAGATAAAACTATGACAACCAACTCATATTTGGTATTAAAACAAATGCTTTGCCTTTTCATCATGGAAACATTTACATGATTCTGTTTGTGTCCTAGTGGTTTCTTCTAGGGTTTATGTGCTTTGGGTTTGTACCTCTGAAATTTATGGTGAAGCCTCACTCTTTTCCCTAATTCATCTCCCTTCATTTTTCCAATGAATACCTAAAATTTGAACTAGCCTAACTTTGCATTAGCTTATTTATTTTGCAACCAGTATGGATTTGGCATTCCCAGATAAATTTGCTCCTATATTTTCAACTTTTTCCTGAATATACATATGTATATATACACATATATATAAACACACATGTATACATATTTACATATATATGATTTTAAATAATCATATAACTATATACATGATGTCCCCACAGATATTACATGTTCATATTTCTCCCATTATGAAACAAAATAAAACTCAATCAACCTATTTTATAATCTAACCAACATGATTAACTACAGTCCTTTGTCTTTTCTTCCTCTCAGTGCTGAGCTACTGGACCCATAACATTCATATCAGTGTGAATATTTCCCTCAAACCTGTTACTTATACAAATATTTGAAAACAATTATAAGATCTAATGGTTTGGAGAACATTTGGATTAAATAAAGTAAAATAATTTCTTATTGCAAGATTACTCAGAATTTTAATGACATTTTTCATTGTGAAATTTTAAGGTGTTTCATAATAACTGAACATTTCCTTCCTTCCTTCTTTCAGCCCTCCCTTTATCTCACCATTTCTCTCTTCTTTCATTCCTTCCTTTTTTCAAAACACGGATTAACTGATGTATTAGTCACAGTCAATTTCTTGTTCTAGATATTAACTTCACCTCAGCACAGTGCAGTTTGCCACTGAACTCTTTCAATCCTCTGTGGTAATTGTCAACAATATATCAAAGTTATAGAAAAAAATAGAAGGAATGATATTTTGAGTCATTAACCATACCCCACATATTTTATACTAGTGACTCTTCACTTCCCTAAGATCTCTTTAAGACATACATGCTTTTTTTTTTTTTCCAATCTTCTCCTGTTTCTTTAGTTCCTTCTCAGAATTTTTGGCAGGCTTCTGTTGGTATTTATAAAAGTGATCTCTGGTAATCTTATCTTTTTTCACTCCTCTGGATTATATATGTGCTGTTGGGATTTGTAAAACTATCTGTATTATATGACAGTAAAATACATGAACATTTTCAAGTTTCTTATCTATGTATCTATCTGCTTACATTTATTCCTAGGTTTTCCAGGGAAATCCTAAAGCTTAATACGCAAAAATGTTTCTTCTGTATTTGAGCACATAGCATTATTATCTGTTCACTTATTTATGTCAGAAACATGATAACTTCATTTTCTCTTCACTCTATCTTGACATAAACAGATGTGTACATTCCATTGTTCTTAATATTTTGCAATTCCACCTCCTTACACACTAAAGTCTGCAGACTTGATATGGCTTCAGACTCAGATTTTTCTTTCCCAGGTTTTAACACTGAAGTTTTCCAGGATCATCTAATTCTAGCACAAATATGACCAGTCCTTGTGCTGCTAACTTATTAATCTCTATTATATAGAGGATAGTCCAAAGTTCTTTTACAGGTAAAAGAATATTTCAGTTCTTCCATGATCCTTCAGAAACTTGTCACTTGCTAACTATTAGAGTTCTGTTTCCCTTCCCTTCTAAAATTGGTAGGCTATTGTAACTTTGAAAAAGAGAATGGGACAGTAAGCTGTATGAGTTCTGATGTTAGTAGTAAAAGTAATACCTTCCTCCCCACCTTCCATCCTTGAAATCTAGCCATCATATTGTGAGCCATGAACACACAGAAATGTCAAGCATAGATTTTTCCAGCAAAAACTTCAATTATGGTCCAAACTGACAACCAGCATCAGTGATCAGACCTTTCAGCGAAAAGACCTCCAGATAATAACTAGCCCAATGGAGGAAGTCACCCACAACCTTTAAGTCTTCCAAGTTATACCTTAGTCTTTGTGGATCAGAATAAAAAAAAATAAGAACAAAAAAACCAATATTCTTATGTGAATTCTTTCTTTAATTGAGATATAATTAAGAAATGATATAAATGATATTCAGGTGTACAGCATAATTCAATATTTGAAAATTTTCTAAAATGCTCACAAGTTAACATCCATTACCGTACATATTATGATATTGTAATTTATCTGAAATGTTTATTTTGGTCATTATGATGACCAAAATACATCTTATTACTTATCTGGTCATCGTTTACAGTTTTAACTCAGAGTTTTCTAAGTCTTAATACTTCCTAAGAGTTGAGAATTACTAAAGGTGTCTCTTGCTATGGTAACGAGATAGCTTTTTAAGAGAGACGTGGTGTCTAAGGACAGGGGAGGACAAGTATACAGTTAAAAGGTTGGAACTTCCATTCCCACCCCTGACCCTTCAGGAGGGACTAGAGTTTGAACCAATGGCAAGTGATTTAATCTGTTGTGCCTAGGTAATGAAAGCTTCATAAGAATCAAAAAGGAGTGGCTTCAGAGAACTTACCAGCTGATGAATACACAGAATTTTGGGGAGAATGGTGCAACTAGTGAGGGCCTGGAAGGCTGAAGCCTTTTCCCCAGGCTTTGTTCTGCATCTCTTCATCTGGCTGTTTCTGAGTTTTAACCTTTGTAATGAATCAGCGATTTAATCAGCAGACTGGCTTGCTGAGTTCTGTGACCTGTTTTAGCAAATTAATTGATCCTAAGGAGGCTTTCCCAGGAACCTCTGATTTATAGACAGTTGGACAGGAGCACAAGTAACTATCTGTGTTGTGACTGTCACCTAAAGTCTAAAAAGGTGGTCCTGGTAACTTCCAATCACAACAGGTTGGACAGAAGCATAGGTAACACGTTGTGACTGCTATCAGGCAGTTGTCCAAGGAGACAGCACTTAATTTGTAGAATCTGATGTTATTTATGGGTAAATCAGGTTATAATTAAGTTGAATTTTCAACAACCCACAGGTGTCTAAGAATTACTTATTGGTATTAGAATTGGGTCTAGGCATCCAACATATATATTAATAAACAATATTTTTGGATGAGAACTTAAAAGATCTATTTTCCTAACAACTTTAAAACATGCGATGCAGTATTATTACTGTTGTCACGCTGTGCATTATACCTCCATGGCCTGTTTATTTTTCAGCTGGAAATTTGCCTTGGGGGAAGTAAAGAAAATCTTTCACCAGGTTAAGTAGTTTTGACCCCCCGTTATGGCCTGAGCAGGCACAGAATGACTAGGACTGACTTAAAGGTATTATACCTACGTTTTTAGAACATGTAAAGTATGATCATGATAAGAGAGGCTGGCACTTGCGCAGCAGACGACTTAAAATCTTCCCCAGCACTGCACTGACAAATGGCCACCCACTTCTTCAGTTCAATGCCAATAAAGACTCCATTAGAACACTAAAGGTGCTAGTTCATTTTCCTGTTGTTTTCTTACTTACAAGTAATAAACCCTTCCTTATTTAAAAAAAAAACAAAAAACACTTTGGTTTGTGTCTTTTTCTCATTGCCCACCAAAGGAAGAAATCCATTATGTTTGGTAACATAAAGATCTCAAAATCCATCTATGTTGCCCCAGAGAAAAGATTTCCTTCTTTTTTAATGCCTGAATGATATTTCATTTCCATTGTGTGTTTTGTGTGTGTTTGTGTAAAGAAAATGTGATAGATAGATACCCATCAGTCAATGCTTAGGTAGCTTCCATATCTTGGTAAATGATGCTGTAGTGAATAGGGACTAGAAATATCTTTTCGAGGTAGTGTTTTCTTTCCCTTGGGTAAATACCCAGAAGTGAAATTTCTGAATAAATGGTATTTTTATCAATTTACTTATTTTTCAGGAACCTCCATGCTCTTTTCTACACAAGCATTCGTTTTTCTCCACATCCTCACTAACACTTATTTCTTGTCTTTTTAATGATAGCCATTCTGACAGGTATGAGGTTAAATCTCATTGTAGTTTTGATGTATATACACTGATGGCTGCTGATGTTGGGCATCATTTTCTGACCTGTAAGCCACCTGTACGTCTTCTTTAGAAAATGTCTATTCAGATTTCCTGCTCATTCTAAATCAGATTGTCTTTTTACTGCTAATGAGTTTTAAAAAATATATTTTGGATACTAATGCTCTATCAGATATAATTTGCATATATTTTCTCCCTTCAATAAGTTGCCTTTTCATTTTGCTTATTATTTACTTTGCTATGCAGAAAATTTTTAGTTGAATCAAGTCCTGTTTGGTTTTACAAATCCTTAACACAGAATATCCATGAATACAGTAATGATTTTTGGAAATAATTTACAGAGCAATAGTAAATAAGAACTAGTGTCTATGACTGACATCCTTTCTAATTCTGGTCTCAAATATATATCCTTAAAAATTGTTATACCATGGTCTAGGGTGGGGAAACTGGGTAAAAGGATTCAATTAAATAGTAAAGGATAGAATTAGACTCTTTGTGGTAAACTTAATATATTCTAAACAGATATTGGTTTCTGATGATGGCCACCTTAAAATTTATGATGCTTCAATAAAATTTTTTAAAAGATTGAAAAAAAATTTCCTAAATATTTCAAACTTAAGCAAAAAGAACTAACGATCTAATCATGTTGAAGTATTAGTTTCTTTTGTTTTTATAGGCCAGGCATTATTTTTATCTGAAAACACCTTCAAATATCCCAGAAATATAGAAATTATTCAATATTAGAAATTCTATTAAATGTAAAAAGAGGTTTTTTATCTTTAGGAGACTTTTTTCCCTGAAATCACTTTAATTAGTGCCACCCCAGATTTTTTGTTAGACTTTTCATTGACATACTCTTCTTTTAAACTTTGTGCATATTTTTTCATTTAACATTTTTATTTGTAAATAAAATAGTCTTGGACATTTTTACAGTCCAGTATAAAATTTTCTTTTAGCTAGAGCTATTACTCCATTTACCTAATTCTTATCACTTATGTGTTTTTTTTCTTTCATTCTATTTTGTGCTTACTTTTGCCGACATTTCTTTTTACTGGTGTACTTGTTTCGGAATTTTGCCCTTTAGATTGGTATTATGCCTTCTACATATTTTTGTGTTAATGACAGGAATTTTAACATGTCTTGTTAAGTCTAGAATTAATAAATTTAGTCATCACTATAAAATCTGATGATACTTATCTAACAGACACCTTTTTGCAATAACTTTGCCTTCAAATACTGTTTTAATTTTTTATTATTCAACAAAACTAAGATTTTTACTCTGTCTAATGACATACTTTTTAAATATGATGTTCTTATTTTGTGCTTTGATCTTTCATTGTGAGATAAGAAATGGAAACCAACCCAATGTTCTTCCTTTAATAGATGAATGGATAAAGAAAACATAATATGTATATAAAATGGAATGTTATTCAGTCATAAAAAGGAAATACTACTGTTTGCAAGAACATGGATGGATGGTGATGACATCATATTCAGTAAAACAAGTTAGAGAAAGATCACAATGTATTAATTTTATAATTTTACATTACAGATCTTCCTCACTTTATGATGGGCTTTTATCCCAATAAATCTACTATAATTTGAAAAAACATTCAATATATCTCTAAACCTATCAAATATCATAGAATAAACTACTTTAAATGTGCTCAGAACCCTTACATCAGCCTTCAGTTGGACAAAATAATCTAACACAAATTCTTTCATAATGAATTGTTTGGTATTTCAATAGCAGATTGATGTTTTGCATACATGGTGGGCTGTATACACACAACACACAATATCCCTAATACCTTGGCAATACAGTACACTGTAAAGATTGATTACCCTCGTGACTTTATGGCTATCTGGGAGCTGTTGTCCTTCCTCATGAGAGAGTCTTACCACATATCACTAGCACAAGAAGAGATGGAAATTCAAAACTGAGAGTAGGTTTCTACTGAATGCGTATTGCTTTCGCATCGATGTAAAATAAAAATTAAAAAATCATATATTGAACCATTCTAAGTGAGAAACTGTAACTATAGTATGGATAATAAAAATTACATATAAAATCTTGCCCAATGATTGTTGATTTGTCTCTTTTTAGTTTAGCTAATTTTCACTTCTTATATTTGATATTATTTCATAGTTGTACACAAACATACAAATTTTATGTCATGGTAAAGAGAATTTTTAATCATTATGAAATATCTCTGTCTTTCTCAAAGTCTGAACATTTTTAAAACTTTTTAAATTAATTTAGCTCACCTGGGATTTATATAACATTGTAATGCAATGTTACTTCAATACAATATTTTAAACAAGCAAAAAACACTTTGTTCAATTTGTGATGAGAAACACTAGCAATCAGACATTAACTTAATCTCATTCTGGAATTGGAATAATATGCAGCTGGGCTGTCCTCTTAGCAAAGATCACCTTACTATCTCCTAAGATGTATCACTTTGATACTTGGGAATTTAATAGGTCAAACTCCTCGGCATGTTTTGTTCTTCAACTTTTGTATTCCTACAACTAATCCCCTTTCCTTAGCATCATAATCACCTGTTCTCTTCTCTTATCTGTTCATAGTTCCTACTTTTCTTAAATTTGGGGTAGGTAATTATTTACTGTCTTGTTAGAGTTCCAATGAATTAAGATAGGTGAGTATTAAATTGTTTATAATTATACTAAGTGGAGAATATGATTGAATTGTCATTATTAGAAGTGGTAATTAATTTCTTAATTTATAGAGTCAACATTATTACAAATTCTTCAACATATTTTCATATCTTTTTGCTCACCATATATATGAATTTCAGATTTAGGATCAGGAATTATTTTTCATTTCTCTAAAGTAAATCTTTCAGGATTTTAAAAATTTTGTTGGTTGTACAACTTAATAGTTTATTAGTATAAAATGTCTTTTCTACTCTGTGGAAAATATGTTAATGATACATTTATGATTTGCTATTTATCATATTTTTCACTTTGTAATTGAAAATGTGAGACTTACTGTTACTTTTTGACCATAATCTTTCTTTCTTCTACATGTATTTTAAGGTCTTCCAATAATACATGCTATGGTGCAGTACCCAATGGTTTGCTAGAACGTGGATTATTTTTTCAATCTTGCTTGGAATTCTTTGTGATTTCTAATTAAAAGTATTAACATTTTTCAAAAGTACTGGAGAATTCTCACCTGTTATCGCGGCAATGTTACTTATTAACTTCAAAACCATCATTTTCCTCCTCTTTTGTAATTCCATTTTAATGTATATGAGACTTCACTTAAATTAGTGGCTTCCAGAAGGGAAGAGAGAAAGGGTTAGGCTAATTGAGTAAAAGGATCCACTTATACGATGACAGAACTTTTAGTGGTGAACTCATTGTAGTATATATAGATGCTGATTTATTGTGATGCATACCCGAATCATACACTATTGTAATGAGATATTATTTCAATACAAATTCACTTATAATTAATAATTTCTATTAATTTATTATTATTTTCAAATGTATTGTTTAACTATGTCCCACATACTTTTATTCTTTTTTCATTTTTTATTGTAGTAACTTGTTCTACACATTAAAATAAACTCATATGTTTTGGTTGGCCATTCCATATATATATGTATACATTTATATATATGTATATGTATATATACACACACAAACACACACACACGTGTAGGTGTGTGTAAATACACCCTGCACTCCACCAAATCACCAGGTGCTATTCACCATTGTCCAGTGGGCTCCACCACCACCTGCCCTCCCTGTCAACCCATCCAATCTGTCCCATTGCCTGTTAGTAATGTTAAAAGTGTTCTGTTAAAAGTGTCCAAGGGTTGGCTTTGTTTAATCTGTTCCTTTGTATTCTATTCACAACCCACCTATGAGTGAGGTCATCTGTTATCTATCTTTCTTCTTTTGACTTATTTCACATGGTATAATCCCCTCTGGATCCATGCATGTTGAGTCAAATAACAGGGATTTCACCTCTTTTAAGGGTTGTATAGTATTCCATTGTATATATGGACCACATCTTCTTTATTTATTCATCTGATGTTGGCCACTTACGTAATTTCAAGTTCTTAGTTATTGTGAATAGAGCTGCAGTAAACATAGGGGGTGCATACATCTCTTCAAATAAGTGCTTTTGCATCTTTTGGGTAAATACACAGATGCGGAGTAGTCAGATTATATGGGACTTGCAACTTCAACATTTTGAGGAATCTCCACACTATTATTCAAAAGTCTAGAATCAACAAATGTTGACAAAGATGTGGGGAAAAGGAATGCTTTTGCACTGTTGGTGAGAGTGTAAATTGGTGCAAACCCTATGGAAAATAGTGCTAATATTATACTCATATTTTTAGCTATATTGTTATATTGTTCAGTTTACTCATTTTTTAATTTATTTTAATTTTGCTCTTATAGTCAAGCTACAAATGTGTTCATTGAAGGTTTATTTTGGGGCAATACTATTGTTTAGAGGTTATTGTATGTATACAAAGGTTTGTTTTTTTTCTAAATATATTTTGGCACTAAGCTTTTCTCCTCTTCTTTGCTCAAATTTAAAATACTTTTTTAAATGCTCTTAAGCAAAATATATGCTTGTCTAACTCACGTGGTATGAATTCATTTCAACAATGCATGAAAATACTAGACATTAAATACACTTCCTCAGGGATTATTTCTCCCTTCCAATCAGTGTTGAGGTTTTACTAGCCACCCTGAAAAGACAGACTTGTCTCTATTTGTCAGATTTGTCCTGCTTTCTCTGACATACCTTCATGAATACTTGATACTGAAATTAGAGGCCAGGTAGTTCTTTATTCATTTTTCACTCAAATGTTTTAACACATTTTAATTAAATTTTATATACATCTCCTCAGGCTGAATTCAGAAATAACTAATTCTACAAAATTTATTTGTTAAATTAATGTCCAAAGTAGAATTGATCACTTCTACTTTTGTGTCCACAATAAATCCAATTCATGTCAAAGATCTAAACCTGTGTTAAAAAAGAAAACACTTTTAACTTTTACTTTTAGATCTTTAAATTTTATTTCTAGTAGGTTTCTCCAACCTACATATGTCTTAAATCAAAACTAGTATTGTCTGTTGACTTATATTCAAAACATCTCATACCACTTTTAGCTTATAAGATACACTCAATAAATGTTTTAGTAGCTATAGTTCTCACATAGCATGCATAGATAGGATACTATCTCTTCTTTGGTATACACAAAAATATTTTCAAAATTTTAAAATAACTTCTGTAGCTCAAATATAAATATAGTCTAGATTCTGTAGTATAGCATAACTCATTCAATCAAAAAATAATTTCACAACTACTATTACATGTCTTAATCTAGGCTGGATGCTAGCATTACGGAAGCAAACATTTTAAATCAAGTCTCCAGGATGTGACTAGAAATCAAGATTATTTTCTTTTTCCTTTCCTTTATCCCATTTTCTCCTGACTTTTAAATAAAATCTAGGTCAAGTCTGATGATTTATGCTGTCATGCTAAAATAATAAAAATTCCTCTTGTCGCTTTCAATCATAAATATAATCTCATTTCAGGAACAGTGAAATCTACAAATTGTATTTGAAAGCAATGCTTTCCTACTGCTCCACTTTTTCAGTAGTGAAAAAGAAGGTCATGCCTAACTTCTGTATTTCCTTAGCATGGATTTTAATATCTGCCCAGAGAAGAGAATAGGAAACTAAGAAAAGTCTTATATTAGTACACTTTGAAATAAGATGGATTTCCTTTGACTGTGACAGATACTTAAAAAATATCCTTTCCTTTCAGATTGTTCTGTGCACTTATTGGAAGCATTCTTATATTCTTGGTCATCACTTATCTAGCACCTTCTATAGTAGTTAAGGAACTCTAATGTTCAGTTGGTCACTTGATTCTTTCTTCTCACATGGCCACATTTTATCTTTGGAAACATGCTTCTGAATCATCTACATAAATATTATTGATAGTCTAACTATATACTCTGACCTATTTCCACACGTAATTTCATTCGAGTCTTATTTCCCCTAAATATTTTCTAGGCACACCAGGTTTTAGTAGTCCTCAAATTCTAGGAATATACAACAAATTCTCCAAATGACTAATAGGAAGATTCCATGACAGGTTTAACGTGAAGAAAAGTATCCTTTCTCTCTTTCCCAATTAGAATGAGGAGTTGTTATTCAAGGGACAATTATCTGAAAATGAATATGCCCTATTCCCATTATTGAATCATCGATTTTACTTACAAAGCCAGGAAATGAGAGATATTCACAAACTCTTTATATCTATTCTCTATATACCTTCATTATTGGTTCCTTACATGTAATTTCAAATATAAAAATATTCAGTACCTGTTATCTAAGGATCTCTGCTAAAATGAAGAAAGATTTTCATTTCAATCATCTTTTTATGAACAGTTACAAAGAGTTTTCTTTATTGAAGTACACATTCTAGAAGCAAATAATTGGTATAGAAATAATTGCTAATAATGTATTTGTTTTAATACAAAAATATAGTATAAATTGCATATATAAGAGCCCAGAAGAGTGGGAGAATGATTGTCTAGCTATGTAAGATAACTTTTAAAAGGTAGATAGTATTTGAAGGATACTTGAAGATGAGTAGAAGTTGGTAAGAATTGTATAGTAAAAGAATATTCAAGCAGAGAGAATACTAAGTTCAAAAGCAAATAGTACTTAGGCGGTCTGGAACTCTTGGCTGTTGTGAATAATTCTGCAATGAACATGGGGAATGCAAATCTCTTCAAATTAGTGCTTTCATATTAGTGAGTTAACTAGGTTATCTGGAATTTTTATTATTTAAGGAAATTACATACTGTTTTCCATAATGGCACTACCAAGTTACATTCCCACCAACAGTGTATAGGGGTTCTATTTTTTCCACATCCTCACTCACTAACGCTTTTGTTACCAGCTTTCTGGATAATAGCCTTTCTCACAGGTATGAGGTGATATCTCATTGTAGTTTTGATTTGAATTTTCCCAATAACAAGTGGTGATGGACATTTTTAATGTGTCTGTTGACCATCTGTAAGTCTTCCTTGGTGAATCTATTCTATCATCTACTCATATTTTAATTGTGTTGTTTGGGTTTTGTTGTTGTTTTAAATGATATGTATTCTTTATATATTTTTGATATTAATTGCTTATGAGTTATATTAATTTGCAAATATTTTCTCCCACTTAGTAAGTTGCCCTTTTTGTTTTCATTATAACTTACTTTGTGGCACAGCAGCTGTTTAATTTTATGTAGTTAATTTGTTTATTTTGGCTTTTGTTTTGCCAATAACCAAGTGTTGAAAACAACCTAAGTGCTCATCTGTAAGTGACTGGATAAAGATCTGGTACATATATACAATGGAGTACTCAATGTTATTAAAAATATGTAACCCTGCTATTTGGAACAGGATGGGGGCCACAGAAGGAATTATATTTATTAAATATGTTAGGAGAAAGTCAAATATAAAATTTTACTCATGTCTGGTAGATAAGGAAACAAAATTTATGAACAAAGAAAACAACTCTTAGACATGGTTACCAGAAAGTAAAGGGAAAGGGGTAGGTGAATTGGGTCAATGTGGTCCATTGTCTGTTGAATGATGGAAATTAGACTCTTGGTGGTGAAAAATGTAGCATATATAGATGTTGAGTTATACTGTTGTATACATAAAACTCATGTCATGTAAACCCATGTTACTTAAACAAGAATTTAAATTAATCAATAAATTGCCAGCCTAGATTTTTAAAAAATGGTTTTGAGAGAGCAATATTTGTTTGGGGTAAAATAAATTTTGGTATATCTATTGATGAGTGCATGAGATATGGTAGAAACCAGCCAGGTATAGAAATTAGACTGCTTAAGTATTTTGGGCAAGACATAAATGGTCTTATCCTATGCTTTTAGAAAATGGGGGTTATTGAGAGTTTTTAATCATCAGATAGCAAGATAAGATTTGGATAAAAGTAAAGAAAATACTTTTCAAAATACATTCATGGTCTGGGTTAGACAAGAAACGGAGATTCCTGGAGAAACACCTCAGAAAAAGGTTCTGTAGTCAATTATATTTGAGAGTCAGCCAATCATGCAGACAATATTTCTAATATAATAAGAATTTCTTAGATAAATTAATCTTTTAGCATTAAATTAGCTCAGTGTGTTAGCACGTATGATTTTCACAACTAACAATGTCCAGCAGAGCTACTGAATAGTGAAAATAAAATTGTTTTCCAGGTAACCCCATAATGAGGGCATTTGTCAGTGTGTTTAGAGGCAATTTAGAAAGTGCTCATAATTCTTCACACGCTAGGTTTTGAGAACCTTCATAATAGGTATGGCTGAGATGAGGAAGAATACCTATTTAAACAACTATTCTACAAAGGGACATGGATGGAGAGTGAAACATGGAATGAAGTTTCTCTCTGAGAACTCCACATTTCAATTATCTGTGAATTTCAAACCATTTACAAGTAATAAATAAGCATACTAAATTCATGTTTACATTTAAAGACGTTAGTTTGAGCATCTTCTGTGAAGTGTTCTGCGTTACATTGTCTGCCAAATACAATTTTAATGACTGTCTGAATGTAGATCCCACTTGTTAATTCAATTGCTAAATATTAAGGACTCAAACACTCATAAGATTTATCACTCCACTTCACTCCACAAAAGAATACTGAGTTAATGTGAATAGTTTCTAACTATCCAGTTGCATTCACTAAGCACTCTGCTTAGATCACAAGAGACACTCTGTGAATGTTCTTAATCATGTGCATTGTTTCTTTCCGATGGCATGTACAATTTTAAAAGGGGACTTATTTAAAAAATATTTAAGTTGCAATGTTTGCAGCTTGAAAAAAATACATCCTACCATTAGCTGAAAAGCTGTATTGTGACTTCTATTTCCAGCAACAGAGCTGACTACACATCCTGAAGAAAAAAAAAGCTAGCATAAAATATACAGAAATGCTATTTTAATGCATAGCTGACATTGCAAGATGTGGAGGGAAATCCCCAGAAGCAGAAAATGAAAAAGAAGTTGAAAAGGACAGTGTTAAGGGAGCTCTGAAATCATGCGTGCCTTGAGGGCATTTGCTGAGTTCAGTCTCAGGCATTTTGAGTTTTAATGTCTGCACAAGGGGCAGGAAGCAAGACTTAGGCATGTGTAAGATGGTTACTTAGCAATAAGATTTCTGCCCCAAATAACACTATTGAAGAAATTCAACTTTAGGAAAGCATGGATTTTAAAAACTGTTCCTATGGGCAGTAGTAGACAAGAACAATATATATTTATATCAATGTGGAATCAAGGCAGCATTTAAAATTTAGAAAAAGGAAAATTTTGTTGACTATTTATAGCAGTACATTGGTCTCATGTATTAGCTTGGGTTTAAAAATCTTGAGTAGTTACTGGGTCAAATACCAACTTAAACTAGGCTTATATATATTTACATATATATATTATAGCATTCTGAGGTTTCTGACAGAGACCCGTATCTTGCATTACAGAATATCAAAAGATTTAAGAGAAAAATTAACACGATTGAAAGAAAAATAAACTGTTACACAGTCACAGTGGGAAATTGTAGTCTGTCAGTCAAAATAATTGTCAGAACAAATGTCCCCAAATTAATATCATATAGAATATTGTATAAATCATTTACATTTACCTAAAACTTGTGTAGAGATAAAACATACACCTTCAAATTTGATAATAAATATTCTTATATGATTGTTGTTCTAAGGAAACATGATAAAATACTGAAAATAAAAAAAGTGTGAAGATGAAAATATGACATCAAAGTCTATGAAATATAGCTAAAAAGCAATTAGAAATATAATGCCTTATATTCTAAAGTTGTTAAAATAAAAGAAATAGAGAGGTTCAAACTACCAAAATTTGGTTATTTGAAAGAATCAATGAAACAGATAAAAATTGGGAATTTTAATGAGACTGAATGGAAGGAGTCATTAGTAAAGTGTATTAGAACTGAAAAAAATTAACCACATATTAGAGTATATACAAATGGTTAGGCAAAAAAGTCCAAAAACTTAGAGAAAATTATAATTCTAAATTATTCAATATTAAGAAAGCAGTAAGTTAATTGAAAAGCTGTATAGATGCATAAGAAAATAAATCTAATCAATTTGTCACATTTCACTCCTCAAAGCATATGTCAAATTGTAGTGAACATTAGACCTGAAGCGAAAAGGCATGGTGACTACACACTACATAAAATGGGGTAGCTCATGCCAATGAAAGATCTGAAGTGAGAAAAATACTAAAATGACATAAATACACAGATAGCCAACAACCACACCCTTATCAGGACATACAGACGCTGTCTGCTACAAAGACTACTTGATTTAAAATATATATAAGCTGACTGACTTGACAATGCACCACATATGAGCCTCCTCATACTCTAACAACTCTGGGACTTTTTGCTGCATGCTGGAATCTTCCTTTTATGAGCTGCACAATCCAAGCTAACCCCTGTCAATATTTCAACTGGAGTTTGAGGAATGAGTGAATTTCTGGTCTTAGTATATTGTGTGACTAAGAGCCTTGCCTTATCCTCCAGTCTACTATAACTTAGTCTGTTAAGGTTAGGTTGCATAGTTCATGTGAAGGTGTGAATAAACCAAGCATTGGAAAGGCCACTCTGGTGTTGGATATAACCAATTTTGCCACTGATAACAAAACAAGTAAAGATGACTAAAAAAAATAAGATTTTACAAAATAACAATCATTTAATTATATACAAGCCCTTGAAGACATTAGGAAAAAAATCAAGACAGTACATAAGAATACATAAAATAAAATTTTATTTAAATGAAAATTTCAAGAATAATTTCATATTAGATGTATTTTAACACTAATGAAAGAGAAAATACATAATCATCTCAGCAGATGTACAAAAACAAACATAAAAAATACACTATCATTTATGATACCTTAGAAACTAAGGGTAGGTTAAAACTAATTTTCCTTGGAGACAATTTTCTACCATAAATTTAAAAATAGTGTCATATTTAATACTAATATGTATTGTTAGAGACAGTCTTAGAATTGAGGAAAATGTTAACATACTTGCTTACACCATTTATATTTAGATTATACAAGGCACTATACTTCTTAAAACACAAAGGAATATTCACTAGCAATAATTTAAAAGAAAACTGACTACAATTATTTATGAAAATGTGTTAATGGAAAGAATATGATTGCCTATGTAGAAAAATCAAACTAGATAAACTCTGGATTTAAAGGAAAACTGAAGAATTAAGCAAAGATTTCTGTATAATGTTAATATTTAACAACCAATTATTTACATACCAGGAAGAAGTAACTGGAAAATATAAATAAAAAACATTTAAGACCAATAAAATTACCTAAATGATTTTTCTGGGTCAACTTCCCTTGTGAGAAAGTGTCTACCATTTTAAGACCTCTTTGTTGTGATATTTCATCTTTACTCATGATCTTTCCTTGAGTTTCTGTTTGACTGTTGCTCACTTTCTTTATTTATACTGTGGAAAACAATCAGAATAGCCCCATGGACTTTAATTAGTTCATTAGTGCTTAACTAGTTTAATTAGATTCTAATTTATTAGACTTTAATTTGTTGTGTTTGTAGCACTTCCACCTAATAGGGAGATGAGATTATGGAAAATTCTTTTGCTCAGAAAGAAAAAAAATAAGATATGTGGAAAAAACTGTCAAAAGTAATTATTTCAGTACTCTGGAAACTAATCAAATATACAAACAGAGGTATGACATAGTCATTAAAATAGTTAGTTTGCTCAGACGCAGAGTGATTCTGTAATGTTCTTGACGAGAACTGTCTCCATGCCACAACTCCAGGTCAATCTGTAATAGTTCAGTTTGAACAGGACAGGTCATGAAAGCCAATGGTTTTGATACTGGTTTAAGATGGATCACTTGATTTAGAGTGTGATCGGAGTGGTAATCTCAGTGCAAGTGAACATAGGGGACAGTATTTCTGCCAGACTGAGGTGACTGTCCTGTTTGGTTCATGGAGCAGAATGACACACCAGGAGGGAGATTTTATAGGAAAACCCAAAGTTGAGGGCCATTTAGGGAACTTGTTAAGTAAGGTCTTCAATGTCTCAGGATGATAGCTGTGCACATACAAAGAAAGATTGTAGTGAGCCCATGCCACATCTATGACAGGTGGTGCAACCTATATACCCCTAGCTGATGGAATAAGTATCACATACACAGTGCATTTAGTTCCTGCCTTCTCTAGTGGGTTTTATCATATTGTCTGAGTAGGTAGTCTCTCAACAGAGGCACTTTGTTTATAAATTAATTTTCTATGTTTTGCAAACCAGTCAATGTTAACTATATAAAGTTTTTATGTGAAATAAATAAATGCTATACATGAGAGAGGGGGAGATGTCCTATTCCACATTTATATAAGGATAACTAGACCTTAAACAGTCGTCTTCAACATCTATAAATAAGGAGGAAACTGACACACTCGAAGGTTTTGAGAAGTAAAATCTTAGAACAATAAAAATGGGTATGATGCTATCAATTACAATACTCTTACTAGAGCAGAGTAGTAGGATATTTATAATTTCTAAAGTAAATTTAATGAAATAAAATAATTTTCAAACAAATGGAAATTGTTGTGAGTTTCTGACAATGAATGACCAAGAGAGATTCTGGAAAATTTCTCAAGGGGAGGAAAGGAGTTACCAAGGTGGTGATAAGGGCACTAGAACTCAGGTGGTAAGTGTTACATGAAATGCACACAGACTGGGGTGCAAATTCAATAGCTTAAAAAGTGTATAACTATGTAAACACAATGAATAATAAAACAACACGAAAGAATTTGAATACTGGAAAGGAATAAAACTACCTTAATAGAATGATTACTTGCTTATCTACCAAAACAAGAATAATAACACCCTCTATATTCTAAGACTCTTTTTATAAATATCTAACACTATCTTGCCTTGTTTATAATAGTCCAATTATCACTGTGAAATAATTCCAAAGGCTTCTGAAATATGTATATTTGAAATATTTAGTTTTAACTATGTTCTAGATAAAAGGACAGTTCCTGACAATTTCAGCTATTAAATTAGATGGTTCCCATTCTTATAAAGATGTTCACAGTCTTGGGGTAAATAGAGTTAAAAATAGAATATAGAAAAGTAAATGCTAGGCTTTGAAAAAAACAAATAACAAGTCCTCATTTCCAGACCTCATCAACCCTACTTTCATTCAATGACATTTTTGTTGTTTTCCTTCCACTGACTTTGAGTCTTGAAACTGGCTTCTTGGGTTTCACATGATCTACACCTTAGCTACTGAGCCATAGGGGTATGTTCAGGGATGTTTTTATAGTTCTTTGAGACATAAGTAATGAAACCTTCCAGAAAAGTAAGTATAAATATTTTTTTAAATACCTACTAGACTGGTAGATGCTTTTTATATGGTATCTCATTTAACTGTAAACTTAGGATATAGTTTTTTTCCATATAATATTTTATAAAACTTATAAAATAAGTTTATATATTATATAGTAATAGATAATATTTATTGATCAACTGTTATCTGCCTAATACTGTTCTAAGTGCTGTATGGAATTTAATTCTAATAAAACTCTATGAAGAAAACATAAATATCATTATCACTCACTTTGGGAAATGAGAGAGGAGTTATTTAACTTAAAAAAATTGTCCTCAATTAAATAGACAGTAAGTTACAAAGCTGAATTTAAACAAAAGCAGTATTATTAGAGATTTCATTTTGTTAACCCTATGTATGAATCCTCTCCTAAAAATAAATAACCCTATATGTATCTGATAACTATAAATTGGCAGAGGCACAGTTGGAAAATATTTGCTTTCAAATACTGTAATATTTTTTTTACAACATACCTCTTCACTAGCTAGGTTAATATGTTTGCTCTGGATTGGGGCTGGGAATATGAATTAGTTTTTTCTACGTGTACTTTAGATGAGACTGAGGAAACTGAAGAAACCGAGGGGAATATGGATTTTTGTTACCTGTGACCTCACAATCCTATTATAAAACTTTTGGGTTATAGAAAGAAGAGGATTCCCTACCACAGAATCTTTTAAGTTTCAAGTAATTCTTTTGTTTCCCCTTCTCCAACTGCAATACCCAAGGATAAGTCAGTGATTAGATGCTTTGGCTCTGCACAAGCTTGGATGACTCTAAATTACTATGCCTTCTGTGTTTCAAATTTTCTCTACAATTAAAGTTTTTTTCTCTCTGCATAGGCCCATCTCTAGCAATCTAGGTGTGAACCCTCATATTTCCCTGTCCTGTTACACTTATCTCTAGTACATTATCTCATAACAATGCCAAATTTATTTTCAGGCAAGTATTAATTACAATGACCCCACAGAAAGTAATTTTGCAATGTAAGAATAACCTTTTCTCCATTACACAAAAGCAATTTTCTCTGACATATTAACCTTCACTGAATGTTTCCCTAATTTCTTTCAGGCAGTATATAACACAAGGGGAATGTGAAAAATACTTAAAATATTTAAAGTTTTTTAAGCTATGAAAATCTCAGAAAGGAAGGAAGGAAGGAAGGAGGAGAGGAAGGAAAAGGAAAAAAGGAAGATTGGTTTTACATTTTATCATTTCCTAATTGTTTTTATTTTAACTAGAGTAATAAATTCTAAGTACTATTGGAGATGACATCATAGAGAATGAAATAAACTACACAATATTTTTGACACCCCTGCCCCTGGGAAACACTTTATACTATAATTCTATAGGTTAGACTTTTATTTTTAAGATCTTACATATAAGTGACATCATGCAGTATTTGCCTTTTTCTGTTGAGCTTATTTCAGTTATCATGATGCTTCCAAGGTCCATCCATGCTGTTACGAATGACTGGATTTCTTTTTTTCTCATGGCTGAATAATATTCCCTTGAATATATTCATGCATCTTTATCCATCGGTTGTTGGCAACTTTGCTTGTTTCCATATTTGTCAATTATAAATAATGCTGCAATGGAATTGGGAATGTAGACAGCATCTTTTCAAGACCCTGTTTTCATTTTCACTAAATAAATACCTAGAAGTGGAATTGTGGGATCATATGGTAGTTTTCTTTTTAATTTTTGAGGAATCTCCATGCTGTTTTCCATAGTGGTTATGTCAACTCAGGGTTCTCTTTAATCCACATTCTTGACAACATTAGTTATACGCCTTGATATCTCATTGTACTTTTGAAATGTATTTCCCCTGTGATTAGTGATGTTGAGTACCTTTTCCTGTACATATTGGCCGTTGTCTGGTTAGGAAAAATATGCGTTCAGTACTCTGCCATTTTTAATTAGATTGTTTATTTGTTGCTATTGAACTAAATTAAAATTTTATTACTACAGAGATACAAGTAGAATGAATCTGGATGATTTGTGGGTGGCTATTCCATCCTTAATAGGCAGTCCCTGAGTTATCTTAGTGTAACTCTGGGAATCCATAAAACACAGTTTAAAAACCAATGAAATAATTTATTCTAAACTCTAGAAAAATTATATCCAGACCCCAAAATATGTACCACTATTAATGCGGCAACATCAGGAAAAGTTGCTTATTGTAGGGTTTTCATGAGCTTATAAAAACAAGGATAAGAATGTGCTCCTATAAAATACTGATCTGTAGCAAGTCAATAACAATTCCTATATACAAAAATAGAATATTTTTACAGAACTTATTTTCCTCCTAACCTCCTTCCCTATCCCTACTCACCTTATCCCACTCTAAACTTTTCTCACTATCCGCTTTACTTAAGTCCCAACCATACGGACAGCCAGTCTGTGATGCTATAATAGCCACAGGATAAGTTAAGCCTCATTAAAAGAAAATTGTGAGAGTGGGTGGCTGACCTGGTTTTGATGACAGTGACATAATCTAAGGCAGGAAAGACAAACTTTTTCTGTAAAGAGCCAGAGTGTAAATGTTTTAGTTTCTGCAAGCTACACACAGTGTCTAATGCACACTCTTTTTGTTAGTTTGTTTAAACAATCTGTTAGTATAATACCTAGCTACCACCTTACAAAACAAACCCCAGGCCTGGATTCTATACACCATAATTTGCTGATGCATGATCTGAAGAATCTATTATCAGACAAACAATATGAGGAGAACCTATGAATCCATATTCTATCATAACTAATATTCAATGTAGTATATCAACTCATACACAAAATCAATAAGCTTCAAAAATAAATGAAAAAACTAAATAAAATAAAACATAATTTTTAGGATATAAAACCAAAATATAGGTTACCAGAAGGGAAGGGGGAAGTATGACCAGTAAATTGGGTAAAAGGCTTCAATATTACAGCAAAAGATGGAAATTGACTGCTGTGCTGAATTCAATGCAGTGTGGACAGATGTTAATTTAAAATGATGTGCACCTGACCCACGTAACATAAATCAGTGTTACTTCAATAAAGACATTTCTAAAATCCCAGCGAGTGCAATATCTATCTGTTGTTGCTACTCTGAAAGAACAGTTACGAATAGGAACTCACTTTGACTTGAGTCAGACAGGAGATTCTGGAAATACATGCAAAAATATTTTGGAAATATATTTTGACTTGTCATGCTGACCACCAGAGAAGTGGGCAGACCAGATGGAAGGGAGTTATAACCGGCATTTACTGTCTGAAGTATAAGTAGAGTCAGGATTGCCAAGTATCTATCTTGCAATGGGAGTTTTGTTTATATGAAAAATTACCCTCCCAACATGCTAATGGCAGTCATATTATGAAACATGGGCCATTTGAGGTCAATCATTTACCGCAGTTTTCAGAAGATTTATGTGTCATAGAGCCTGAAATCTTATGCAATTTGAGGGGGTCTAATTTCAAGAATATCACTTGATACAAAATTAGTCATGAAATGAATATTTGGAATGAGAAAAACACAACAAATTATATTTCTTTAAAAAAGGAAAGGTATAGGCAGGAAAGTAGGTGAGCAGAGGCAGGAAGGCAGGAAGAGAGAGGAAGAACTTTATTTTATTTAGTTGTTCATTTTGGTGTTTCTCCCCTGGTTCCAGGATGCGAACCAGGATCCTTGGCCTGTATGTGGACTGCACCTGCCAAAGCCTGCTAACCAAACTGTTACTCCACTAGGGTATGCCCACAAACTATAATTTTTTAAAAAGTATCCAACAGATAGTCACAGAACTATCATATTTATATATTAGATGATTATATATTTTTATGATTTTTCCTTACTTTTTTTGCTTCATAGTCATCGATACCTCTTCTGACAACTTTGCAAAATTTTCTGTAGAATACATACAAGGAAAATAAATTCAATATTCCCTCTATCCTGGGCTGATCAACATTTTTCTTCAATTAGTGACTATCTGAGTTCATCACTCTTGTGATGTGGCATCTATAACTTCTTTGTGATTGTTGTTCAGAAGTTACTTCCTGTGAAGGCAAGGTTTTGGAGGCACTCTTTGATCTCACTTAGCAGCCCCTAAAATAACTGGTCTAGCTTTGCCTGTTCTCTCTGACCTAATTCCCGCTATCCTACCCCCAGACAGTCTGACTTCAACAGAGACTGAGGAGTATTATATACACATCCTTCTTTCTGGCATCAGGAAGAGAGTTTCAGAAGTCCCCTATGTTCAAGAGGACTGCCTGCACTGGGGACAGTATTCCCCTTACCCCTGCCTATAGACACCTTGAGAAACAGCTCTAAGGTCAAGCAGGTGACTCCCTTGCTGGAGCAGTGTGCCAAGCCTCTGGCTGATGTCTGTTGCTGCTGCTTCCTCCATGTGCTCCCCAAGGAAAGCTGCAGGATAGAGAGTTGCCTGGGGAACCAAGGAGTTCTATAAAGGAAACTATATAAGGTTGATGTAAACTAAGCTGACCATACATCGTTGAGACAAAAAATGGTACATTGGGATGGCAAAAATGGGAGGAGGTTACGCACTGGTGACTAAGAGGGGCAGTGGTAGAGCAATCCAAACAGGAGCAAGCAGCCAGGACAGCAACAAGTAAGTACTATGTGATGCTAATCACAATCACATAACCATGACATATAGTCTGGTGGGAATTCATGCAAACAGCCCTGGTGCAAGGAATTTTAGCACCCTAGGCAAAAGTCAAATTTGACACCTTTATGAGCCCTGCTTTAAATGCCCTGCCTAAAACACACACTGCTTTAACCATCTCAGTGCCAAAATGCCCAATAACCCCCACAGTGCCAGAGATCATCCCTAGAGTACTTAACTTGCATCCTGACCATGCTGCAGTGTTCTGCTCTCTTTGATAACACAGGCACCCATGGGGTGGGGTCGGAGGGGCTAGTCCTTTTCCTAAAGGGCCCCTGTTTTTGCACAGGGGGTGGGAACAGCAGTGTTGGTAACATTCCAGTGAAGTTAACGCCAGCAAGGGCCATTTTTAATGAGGGGCAAAAGGGACAGCTGCTTTTGGACCCCCTTTCATAGGCTGGGTCCAGGGTAATTCAACTGTACCTCCTGCCCTGCATTAATGATGGCCCTGGTTTATTAAAAATGGGACAAAACTGACATTTATATGTGAAGGAAACTATCAGGAAATATGAACAAAAAAGGACAGTCCCATTTTAATAGGTACATATGGTCAACCAAATGTCCACATGCACTCATGTGAGACTCATGTTATATGTCATATCATCTTTTCTGCAATATCTGCTTTGCTGATTTTTTCACTTTGCTCAAATGGTTATTGACATCACAGAGTTAAGAGTCAAGTTATGATGAATCTGTGATGTGGAAGAGTTCACGTCTCCTCAATACAGTATGCAAAATTGATTGTCTTCTTCATTTTCTCCCTTGCTCAAGCTCTTATTTCCTTAAGCTCATTGTTAAAGATGTGTGTATCCTCTAAAGGACATATTTCCTGTATAAGACCTGTAGCCTCTGTGAGCATTAAAGGATTATTTTAATTTCTGTTATTGAAAAATTTGCTTCAACCATAAAATCAATCTCTGTTGTATTTTCCATAATGACACCAGTATTAACACAGCTTAGCCGCTGGCAAAATATCTTGGAATATTGGTATTTAAAAATAATGGTCCTCCTCTATTAGAAGTTGAATTTTTATTCTTTAAAGATCTTTTAATCACTATTTCCCTAAATTCTTAACATAGTTATATTCTTATGACACTCTCAATTCTATACAAATGCATGCCAGAAACAGAAAATGATATCAGTTTACAGCAAAACATTAACTACAACTGCCTTTTGTAAAATAAAGTTAAAGTTAGAATTAATAAGTCCTTCAAAGAAATGAGAAAATTTACTTATAAAACCTAAGATTATGTAACTTAAGTCAATTAAAGTTACCTGTCAAGTAAAAATCTATGATACATGATACCTTTCTCTGATAAATTTTCTTTTTCATATGTTTTCTCCTATATTATTCGATGTAAGACCTGAAACTATAAAATACACAGGAGAAAACATTAGTGATACACTGTTTGATGTTGGTCTAAGAAATGTCTTTGGGAACATGTCAATGTCAAGGGAAACGAAAGTCAAAATAAACAAATGGGACTACATCAAACTAAGCTGGTGTGCAATGAAAGAAACACATCAAAACAAACAGACATCCTATGGAATTGGAGAAGATATTTGCATATTTTGTTAATATCCAAAAAAAATATAGAACTCATAAACTTAACAACAAAAATCCAAACAATCCAATTTTAAGTGGGTAGAAAATCTGAGTAGGTGCATCTCCAAAGAAGACAAACAACTGGCCAAGAGACACATAAAAAAGATGTTTAACATCTCTTGTTATTAAAAAATGAAAATCAAAACAACAATAAGGTATTTCCTCACATCTGTGAAAAGAACAATCATTCAAAAGTTTGGAAACAATGTTGGTAAGAAGGTAGAGAAATGGGAACTCTTATACATGGTTAGTGGAAGTGTAAATTGGAGCAACCATTGTAGAAAGCAGTATGGAGATTCCTCAAAATATTGAAAATAAAAATTCTGTATGATACCATTATCCCACTGCAGGGTATTTACCTAAAAAACACAGAAAGTCTACTTTGCAGAAATACATGCATCACTATGTTTATTGTAGCATTATTTACAATAGCCAAGAAATGGAACCAACCTAAATGCCCATTGACCAATAATGACAGATAAAGTATGATATACACACACATATATGTGAGCATTGGAAGATTATTTCATTTTATATATGTATATCATAAAGAAAATAATACACACACAAGGAATGGACTACTTTCTGGCTATTGAAAAAAAGATGAAATCCCTGACATTTTCAGCAATAAAATGGACCTAGAGGGAATTATGTTTAGTGAAATCAAACCAAGTCAGAGGGAGAAAGACAAATATTGTGTTATCTTACTCAGGTGTATTATATAAAGAAATCAAACAAACAAATGAACCAAATCAAACAAAAATACACATTTAGTCTATAGAATCAAATTAGTGTTTACCAGAAGGGGATGGGAGTGGATAAATCAAGTAAAAGCAATCAGTCACATGCTGAAGGTTAGAATTGGACTGGTGGTAACTTAATGTATCATATACAGATATTTATTTACAATGATGCACAACTTAAATCTATATGTTATGACACAATAGTCCCTTAATACAATCTTTAAAAATTAAAGATTTTAATTTGCTAAGGAAATATTTTACACAAAGCAACTCAAAGAGAAATTGTTATAGCAGCACAAGATGGTATACATAAGGACAAAAGTTTTCGTTTTTCCTAAAACAAAGGTATGTGGCATTGTTGCTGAGAAAAATAATCTCCAGACCACAAAAGATACATTTTATATCATAACCTGGCAACTTTGTATCCATTACTTTCAGAATTTAAGTGCTTCCTGAATTGGTTTATCAGTCAAGTTGATGCTATCTTTTAATGCTGCAATGCTTCTTACCTTATCACATTGCTCACAAGTGTTCTTTTATTCTTCCTCTGGAACATCTTTCAAATGAAGAAAAATATGCATACACAGGACAATTTATATGGGAAAATGCACTTACATTTTAGCTCTCCCTATATATTTTTTCTTCCTGAAGCATCTAGAAAGTAAGAATTATTATTTTTAAAGCTGTTGAATCTGAAAGAAAGTGGTAAATAATGTAGTAAAAAAGCAAAATGAAGCTTATTATATCACTGGAAACTAAAAATGCACGCAACTTTTTCAAAATCTATTTCTGATTTACCTATGTTCATGACAGAGGGTTATTGTAGGATTAACTTGTAAAAGATATCGATAATGATTTCATATACTGATAGAATATAAGAACAACCACTCTTCTGATAATTCTGATCCCCTTAAAAACTGGTCTCTGGATCCGGTCTCTGAATATCTCCAGGGATAAGGAAATAATTTCACGCAGTTACCAATTTCATTTTTTTGAATGTTATATAAATTTAAAGTTCTTCAAGGTTAATTTTACTTTCAATAGCCTTGCATCTGTGCTAATAATACACAGAAGAAATGTAAGTCCTCTTCTACCTAATCACATTTTACTGTTTTGAGACTCTAGTTCTAACCCATATGTCATTTTTTACCCAATAATTTCAGAAGCTCCTGAGAAGATCCCAGAAAGTTTTGTGAGGTAGGAAATGGGGTGAAAATTTAGGGAATGGAAATGATTGGAGAGAGTTCTTTTTCATTCTCCTATTCGGCTTCATTTTGAACAGTCAGACATTTAGTGATTTCCCTGAGAATATGAGAATGCAGTCACTTCAAAACACTGAAATCAATGTGAATGTCACACCTCATGTATCTTTAGAATCTCAACACTAGCTATTTGATGGTGACTTTAGCCTTTGCGAAATTTCCTTCCAATTATTGTTAGAGTTCTTCAGAGATCTCCTATTTATTCACCAAGAAATAGCTGCCTTTAATGAGTAAAGTACTTAAAATTGTCTTGTGCCATGTCTGGTGTCACCATGGGAAACATTTTTGCTCCTTGCAAAACATGAAGGTTTCCTTTTTTTAACATGAGCCATCAAAGATAAAGTTACCACTCTTCATGACAACAGCTCTGTTGTCAGTGATCAAGCTCATGATATTAATACCCTAAGTAAAGATAATGAACAAAATGATTAGCACTCCACATGCTCTGTCATCAGTAACAGCATTATCATCCAAGTTGGCATTGACTTTCACAGACATCACCAATGCAGAAATTTCTGTACAGCTGCTGCTGCCTCCACCATCAGCACAGAAGCAGCCTGATGCTCTAAACACCAGTGAGCACTTTTAGTTTCTTTTATAAATGTAAATCACATTCCAATCCTATTATTTTGACCAAAAAGGCCAGACTTTTTGGTCATCCAAGAATTTTAAACACTTCTTTCTAAATTTCAGTCATAACCATTTTAATATTGTCTGTTCTGTTAAGTTAAAGCCAGCAAAACATGGTCATCTTCCTTTTCAATCAAGTTCCAATACCTAAATAGGTTTCAAATTTGCCTACATTCCCTAGGATGTTGATTAAAAGGAGAAGGACAAAAAAGAAAACACTACCTATAAATCATTTTCACAATGATATTGGATAATCAGTATTCAGTCATTAAAAAAGGCCCACATCCTACAGGCAAGATGGTGTGAGGGGTTTTGTTCTTGTGCTCAGTAACAGGAAGCTGATTGATTTTAGGACAGAGAGGTGGTGTTATTTGATCATTGTTCTTGGCTGTGTACATTCCAACCTTATTCTCTGACACTAACTCAAAGCTTGGAGATATTTTCATAAATTTTTGTTTTGCTTAATATAGCTTAAGTGGGTTGTGATTTTTAATTATATCTTGACAGAAACAGTTAGGATACTAAACATCGAGTACTGAATAGAAACACTTCTTTAAGAGCAAAAATATACCTAAAGAAAACTATTTGCATGTTAAAGGTAAAAATTCAAGCTATGTTAGATATATATCTATAACTTTATTCATAATAATATATCAATACATTTTAAAGCAAACTTCTTTTTGTTCTAGGTTGAAAAACCTATTAAACTATATTTATATTAAGTAAATATGTTGGGAGCAAGTATACTCTCACTTATATCCATATTTACTAATTTCTTTATAAAAAATGATGATGATACTAGGTTATTCAGTACAACTAATGAAATTAAGGTTTAGAAAATGTTTCAAATGTTTACCTCTAGTTAAGTGTCAGGAGCTATTATTTCCTAATATGTCAAATGAATTTTAAAAAATATCTATATAGTTAATAGAAACCAATCTTAATTTCAAATCTATTAGTCCTTTGCATAGAATATTTACTTTTATTTCCACAGTATTCTTAACCATTTCATAAACATTTTATCTGTTTTAGTGTACCTCATACAATGTTACTCTGGGATATAAAGCTAATTTAAGAATAAAAATCTTGTTTGTATTTGCTAAAAGTTTTGTCTAACAAGAACTAACTTAGACCCTATCTTATCAGTCATCTGAGAGAGAACAAATAATTTCTGAAATAGCATAAGTTCACCATGAGCTGAGTTACTCATCATAATGAAAGTCAGACTGATATTTAATAGGATTTTTGTCAAAGGAGGGAAATGGTGAAAAGTTCAATTAAAATATATCTGACAAGAATACATTTTTTTTACATTCCAAAAAGCATTTGCATTTTAGAAAAAAAGCAGGTAAACTGTAATCCATATTTTTTATAACGTGGATGATAATGATGTATTTTACTATAAACTTCATAAGGAAACATTCTCTATCACAAATAATGCTAAGAAGGTAATTTTTATAAAGTCAATAAGAATTTATAATATGAAATAGCATTTACACACATATGCATCTATATTTTTCTTCGATATTCACCTTTTAGCAAAACCTGTGATCAACAATCACCAGACTATAGTCTTTTTCTTGTGAGAAAAATGCTGTGATTTTTTTCACATTGTACAACAGAACTATTTAATGATCCCTCTGGCAGGGTTAGCTATTACATAGGATATGCACTCCTACTTAAAAATGGAAAAAAAAAAAATCTGAATTCTAAAGCATACTGCCCCTCAGAGAATTTTGATGCATTGGTATATCTCACAATCCAGAGACTGGAGATTATTTTCAGAAAATTAGATGTTTATATTACAAATACATGAAAATTTATCTCAAATAAACCAAGAAGATAAAAGAGAAAAGGGAACAGAGATTACTCTAAGAAATAATAGCTGAAAATTTCCCAAACCTAGGGAACGAACTCTTCTGCAAGTTTAGGAAGTTAATAGAATACCAGGTTATCCAAACACAAAACATGATCTATACAAAGATACGTATTAGTAAAACTACCAGGAGATTAAACAAAGAAACAATATTAAATGTGACTAAGGGGGGAAAAAAAAGCATTAGTTATGATAGTACTTCCACTGAGCTATCATCAGATTTCTGAGCAGAAAACCTCCAAGCCAGCAGAGAGTAGAATGATATAAACAGAATATTCAAAGATAAAAACTAGAGCCAAGAATAGCATATTGGCAAAACTCTCTTTTAGATATGGGGGTGAAATGAAGGGTTTTACCAAACAAGGAAAAGATGAAGGAGTTCGTCACTACAGACTTGCTTTAAAAGAAATATTGAAAGGAGCTCCTCCATCTAAATGGAAAAACAGAAAATTCACAACAAATTAAACAAGGAAACAAATAAAACTAGGAAAGAAAAGTCAAAATGGTAATATCAAGTCCTTATTGATCAATAATGAACCTAAATATAAATGGAGTAAACTCACCAGTCAGTCAAAAGGCATAAAGTGGCTAGATGGATTTAAAAAACCCAAATCTTACTATATGTGACCTGCAAGAGATTCAATAAACTATAAAGATAACACAGATTTAAAGTTAAGGGATGGAAAATGGTATTCAAAAACTTTGGAAAATGTGAAGGTAGAGGCTACTATATTAATATTGAATAAACAGACTTCTGGCCAGAAATGGTAGCAAGAGACAAACATGGATATTATAAAAAAACAAACTAACAAACAAACAGATGAAGACGAGAGAAAGATGTAACACTTATTAATTTATATACGACCAAATAGAAATATTGAAATATATAAAGCAAATATAAACAGACCTAAAGACAGACGTTGACAGGAACACAGGAAAGGGAGGGTATTTTTACACCCCACTCAGAGCAATGGACAGATCATCCAGACAGAAAATCCATAAATTATGGCCTTAAATGACAAATTAGGAGACATGAACTTAACAGATATTTACAGAGAATTCTACCCCAATGCAATAAACATTATTCTCCCAATAAACATATGGAACAATTATAGATACGTTGGAACACAAAACAAGTCTCCATAAATTTATGAATCTAGAAGCCATAACAGGCATCATTTCAGAACACAATGTTATGAAACTTTAAATCAAGAGAAAGAAGAGGAGAAAACCACAAATATGCGGTGCTTAAATGATATGCTACTGAATAACTATTGGGTCAGTTAGAAAATTAAAGGAGAATTCAAAATATATTTGGAAACAAGAAAAAATGAAGGCACAAATTATCAGAGCCTAAGAGATGCATCAAAAGCAGCGGTACGATGGAAGTTTATAGTAATACAGGCCTACCCGAGGAAACACTTAGAACCACAATTAAAAGATCTACACCAAAAATATACACCAAAGACAACCAAAAGAGAAGAAAATGCCAAGCCAAAAGGAATTAGAAGGATAAAATTAAAATTAGAGCGAAACAAAATGGAAAAGAGATCAAAAAGACAATTGGAGATATCAACAAAACCAAGATGTGATTCTCTGAAAAGATGAACCAACCTTTTCTTACAAGGAAGACAGAAGACCTAAATAAAATCAGAAATAAACATTATAATAGACAGTGCAGAATTCAAAAGGGTCATGAAAAAGTATTATGGACACTTACATGGTAATAAATTGGATGATTTGCAAGAAACAGATAAATTCTTAGAAACATCTAACACTCCAAAACTTGTGTCTGGAAGAAACAGAAAATCTGAACACAACTAAGCACAGCTAAAGAAATTGAAACAGTAATAAAAACTCTCCCCAAAACAAGAAACAATGTCCAGGACCAGAGATGTGCTGCATCTAGTCTAGATCTTCTTCCTCTTTTTTTTTTTTTTTTTTCGATAGTTTTGTTTTGTATAGTCTTTTAATTAGATTCCAAAAAGTGAAATAACATGCTCAAGTTTCCAGAGTGCTAGCATCTATAACCCAAAGTGCTCTACTTTTAGGAATAGAACTTTGTTTTCCCTCCTTGGCTCAAGAAAATTAATCTTAAGTTTTGGAAAGAAATTGGCTACATGGACAGCAGCTACCAGTGAGGGTTTGAGTGTAAACCTAGGTTGCAATCTTGTCACATATTTTCCTACCAACAAGACTAAGTACTTACATCACAAGAAGCCTTAGCTCTTTCATTGGAACAATACAGGAACCAGTATATAGTGCTTAACCAAACAAGGCTAGTTTAGTTTAGTTTAACTAGCTGCTACGAAGATTGCTTTAACTGTGTGTTATCTGCAAAGGTATTTATCCTTTGGATGAATTTCTACATTCTCCTCATTCTTCACATTCATTTTCTTTTTCTGACAACGTCACATTTAATAGACACATAACATAAAAGGGAAGAATACCATACACGAAGAAAATGCTATTATTTTGTTACATTCTTGATAATATTCTGTGAAATTTTTGTGTATTTCATCACCAAAAATTCCAAGGTACTTCTTAATATAATTCGTAGTTTGCTCATAAGGAAACTGATGGAAGAGGTAAAAGAATTTTCATGAAACCTCAGAGCAAGACATTTTGGAAACAATTCAAACATAAGCTGTCTTTATCCTTACTACTAAATTTTACTGTCTTCCAGATTATGTGAGTAAATATTTTGAGAAGAACTAGTAAGCAAATGTATATTTTTCACATGCTATTTTAGCTTCAGGTATCTTCAAATGTTTAAACATGCACAAGTCTAATACGTATGGCTATTTCTCTGCATTCAAATGCCTCCTCTAGCGGCTCTGAATTCCTGTAGGAATTGATTGGAACATAAATAAGTAAAAAGATGAAAGGTTTTTAGAAATTATTTAGGAGAGAAGAAAATGGAAATAATCAGATGAAAAAGAATTATTTATTGAATAAAATTGAAAAGACTATACCAGTAAAGACCTGGATTATGACCAGCTGTGCTGTCCAGCTGTCATGAATGATTTGGCATATTTATTAATAATTGTGTTATTCTCAGGAAAATGCCTAAAATACGTAAAAAAAAACCACAAAACTTTCATTGGTTAGCAATGAAATTGCGTTATTATGATCTTTATAAGGATCATAGAATTCCCATGAACCTTAGTTCTTAGAAAGAGAAGAAAGTACTTTCCTGAATGTTAGCGCCTCAGGAAGTGTGAAATGACATTGCATCTAGACAACGGGCTAACTAAATTCATCCATTTTTTTCTCTTTTCATATCACATCAGTGCTTCAGCTAGCAATTTTTACTATGTTGCCAGAATATCTTGAGGCCAATTTGTAGATTATCTATTAGCAACTGGAATTGACATATTGGATAATGAGGCTTATTGTAAGAAAGGGACTTGCTGATATTCATGTGCTGATGACTTCTGAAATCTATAAGAGTTCAAATAGTTGAGCATGATAATTTCAGTCATGACAATAAAATACTTCCATCCTTCCTTCAGAAGTCTTAAAGTTAAGGCCCACTTCCTTGAAGTTCATAATTGACTAGTAAATATAATTCAATCCAACTAAAATTTGTTGATGCTGACTAGGTTAAATTTAGGAACTTTATACCATAGGGAGGATTAACATGAGCTTATGTCACAATTTAAGAAGGACAAGGCAGGTACAAATTGACCCTAGAGAAACCTAATCACATGGATCCAGAAAGTAATGGGATGAGAGCACAGAGAATTATTGCTTTTAAATTAAAAGTAGTGAGTCAATTTACTTTGACCAAACTGTGAATTTATAGCTTTCTATCAATATTTATACCTTGTTCATACTGTTTAAAAATATTTATTATTTTAATAAGGTGATCTGATAAATTTTTAAGGTTTCATTTTAATGTATTAAATAGCTTCTACGTGCAATGATGATGTGTCTTGCATTTAGTTGGAAAGTACATAGCACTAAGCAAGTAACTTTAGTTTTAGTCAATGCTGTTGAAACAATCACCATACTTAAGAACTTCAAGTATGCTAAATACTGTCGTTAGTGCAAACTGACACTAAGATGACCTTTCTCTTATTGCAGGTGTCAGGGTATGAAGTGAAAACCTAATAAAGATCTAGGGGGTTCCAAAGTGATGTAATTAACATTTCACTGATTATCTACAATCAGGAGCCACAGACAATAGATAATGTGTATGAGGTTAAGGTAGAGGTTTACAAACTTCAGACCTTATTGACTTCCAGCAAGAGTCTAGGAAGATCTTTATTATTTTTGATAGATTTTTTTCAGGGATCAGATCTGCCTTTCCTTTTTAGTAATAGCACCCATGGTTTAATCTCATAAAAGGTTGTCACAAATCTTAAATGATAAAATGAAAACACTTTATAGTAATATAATGTCAGTGATTTTAAAACTTTTTGGGTATATTCTGTTGTACACTGCTTACAAATATTGTGTGGAGTACATAGGACAGGTATTATTTTTCTCAAGTAAGAATACAAAACAAAAAATCATGTTTAATGGCATTTCCTATCAGGGTTAACATTTAAATTCTTGGGTCAAACTATATTATTTTTATATTTGTAAATGTTTGCAGTACATGATGGATATAAGGATGAGGAAGACTGAAATGTAGGACGACCATAAAAATTTGTCAAAAACCATTAAACTTACACAACCATGTAAAATTTCAACATATAAAAAAGGACACCTCTCTCAATGTATCCTAGCACCAACTAGCATTTATACATGTGTTAAACATTTAGTTTCTTTGGCTTTCTGGTTTCTTTTTTTTCTTTCTTTTAATGATGAACTAGAGTTTGGAAATGAACTAGAAACTGGGTGAATTAGACATGGAAATACATTTATTTCACTGAAAAATGTAAAACCAGCAAGTTTTGAAGAAGAAATAGAACAATCCTATCTATAAAGAAATAATCAATGCCTGGTTTTATTGCTTGGTAGATAGACAAATGATGAAAGTGCAAAATAAAATGTATGCTATAAAATGGGAAGAAAATGAAGAGTGTTGAATGTATTCTTATTCACTATAACTTTGATTTTTAACTCTCATTAATGAGCTTTGCCTGTGATAATGCCAAACAACTAACACTGTATGCATAAAGCGCATTCATCATGTACTGAAATGAGGAGTTTTGTGTTTTGTTCTTCCTTCCATTTTCTTTTCTTTTTTTTTTTTAACAGTTGATTTATTGGCTCTACTTGTGTCTTAGCTAACCATTGCTATTTTTGTCTGTTACCAACTTTGAAGCAGAAATCCTATAAATCTTTCATTTGAGCTAATTCCATTTACATTTTTCTTTTCTTTTGTGGCTTATGGTCATTTAAAGTCTGAAAATAAGTGGTATATAATTTCAAAATTCTAAATCATCACAAATATAGGACCTTCACACTCTACCACTGTATTCTCTTAACTGAGGTTTAAGGACAACATTTCATAACTGAAATGAGAAAATAAATGTCAGACACAAGATAATCATTATTAATCTTACAAAAAAAGTAATGACAATTCTTAAAATTTAAGATGTAAATCTTTTTTATTGCTCACGATCCTTCCAATGATCCACTAAGTTACTGAGGCCCCATACCATCTCTTCTGCAAAGGCATCATTTTTCATAATGAGATGGTGTATTTAAGGGATAAAGAACCTTAATTTAAACCATGGCAGCTGGCAATTAACTGTGTGTAATGATGTTAATGGAATGGCTTGAGCCATAGTTCTTTTTCTTATTGTTTAAAAGTAGTTTTCATAACAACAATTACCTGAATGAGTCATCAGTTACCATTTTAAAAAATCCCTACACTCAAAGACATTTTTTTTTTTTTAATAAGGAAGAGTAGCTATAAGAGAACCCATTCCCTTTAATCAAATATACCAGAAAACCATCAATGACTAAAATTCACTTGGTAAAATGATCCAGTATAAAGAATGAAAAGAAACATCTAAGGCACAAAAGAGATTATCTAGAAGAAATTAAAATAAAATTAGCGTTGACTTTCTCAGGTAAAATACTTTAAAAGGCAGTGGAAAAATGATATCAAAGATCAGAGAAAAATACATCTGAATCCTAAAATCTAAACTCTTTCAGTATAGGAAAGAATCAAAAATATATTCAATATGCAAGGAATAAGTATATTTAACTGAAAGCATTCTATTTTAATAAATTTCTCATGAACATACTCTAGCAAAACTATTGAGTAGAACACAAATGATTCAAAAAACTTTACTTCATTTTATAGGGCAGTAAACGTAGGATCACAGGATGAAACCTTTGTATTGTTACAGCTGTAACGACAAAGCCAAATCAGGGGTGCTCTTTTAGAAGTAGCAAAGGCAGCTTTATTACATGCAGGCCCAGATTTCAAAATCTGAGAGCCCAGAAGCAATTTTGGTGTACACTTTTATAGTGAGGGAGAGGGGGAGGTGTAAAGTAGAATAAGAATTACAAACAGAACCCAAGTTAGTCGTCCGTGAATTCCTCACATGGGCAACACACAGGATTCGCATATTTGCAAAAACGCACATAGGGCTCCATTTTCAGGATAAAAGAAAAGTCCTTTTATCTAGTCAGTAGCTTCCAGCCAGTCCAGACTGCAAGGTGCCTGATGGCATGGTGACCTTCACCACTGGCCCACTGCGGCTAGAAGCTGGGGGCGGGGCTTCCGCTTGCTTCTTCTACAGTGTCATAGGTAAAAAGTTATATTTACATTTTGTAGAAATAACACATGTAGAGGAAACTTTCTGGGATTAAAGAGGACTCATGAAAACAGGCATTTAAAAAAACTAATGATTCAAACATAGATACATTGTACCAGTCATAAAAGAAAATTAATAAAAAATTTGGAAAAATAAAAATTCTATACAAATAGATACTATTCTTTCCTATTTATCCTTTGTAGCATACAAATTTAGAAATTTGATGACTTACAACAATAATTTTATTATGTCTAATAATCTTATATATTATGAATGTGGACATTATTTTTCATGTGGCATCAGGTGATGTCATTCAGTTGTACTCAAATGGTGGATCAGCTAATATGGAGAGTTCAAGACTGATTCATTCCATAAATCTATTGCTTTGGAAGAAATGGGTTTAGGTACCCATGTAATTGACAAAGTGCTAATGCATACTGTCTCCCAACATTGTGGCTTCAGGGAAGTCAAATTTGTTTTCAGGGTAATTAAAGGACCCAGAAGCATCTTCTAAGACCAAAGTTAACACTGCCAATATCTTAAATTCTGGGCCTAGAAACTGGCCTAGAAGCATTACTTCTGCTATGTTCTGTTTTTCGAAACAGTCACAGAGTCCAGTCATATTCAATCAAAGGGATCCTCAATTCCATTTTTAATAGAAAATGTAAAAATTGTGCTCTGACCTTTAGTCTATTTTTATAGCACACCATTTGATTAATCCATCTCCGCTCTTTATATACTTATATTTAGTCAATTTTGAAATTAATTTTAAATTATAGAATATACCCAGAAAAAAATAAGTCATTTGATTTTAGAAGAGCATGTTGATATTACTGAATTTAGATATATTAAAATAAAATTTCAAAAAATGACAAAAATTAACTAATGGTAGGAAAAGAAAAGCAAAATACAAAAAAATTGGAAAATAACTCTAAAATTCTTGTTTTCTAGAGTCGGCGCTATGGTCCGAATGTTTGTGTCCTGTCCCCAAATTCATATGTTGAAACCTAACCTCCAAATTATTAGAAGATGGAGTCATCGACAATTAGATCATGAGGACAGAGACCTCATGAATTGAATTAGTGCCCTCAGAAAAGAACTCAGAGAACTCTTTTGCCCCTTTCACTAAGAAAGGACATAGAGAAAAGATAGCTCTCTATGAACCAGGAAGTGGGTGTTACAAGGTACCAATTCCACGGGCAACCTCTTGGACTCGCAAGACTTAAGAACTTTGAGAAATGAATTCCTATTGCTTATAAGTTATCCAGTTGATGCTACTTTGTTATAGAAAATAAAGTAGACTCAGAAAAACAAATATAAATAGATGTTGTTTACAGGTGATATGATAGGAAATAAAGGGATTACAAATATTTAAATATATAAAATTAATAGAGAAGTGAATAAAAAATATTGACATAACTACAAAGGTAGGAGTGAAGAGTAAACAATGTAGGTTGGCTAAATCGTCCCCTAGAATAACAAAGTCAATAGATAAATCTGAAATAGATATTTAAGATATGTGATATCTATGTATCACAGTGTATGTGTATATATTTATATCTAAATCATCTATATCTATATGTGTGTATATATATATTTGAGATTTTAGTGATTTAAAAATAATTCACAAAGTTTAGGGAGAGGGGAAGTGAAGTAGAAGTCTGGCAGAAAGTTGCTGCTTTTCAATACAAGCACTTTGGGTGGACAGTTTTGGCTAAATGTGTGAATGAAAAAAAAACTACTTTAAAAAAAGATGACAAAAAGGGAGATACGGTCTATCACCACATTTTCATCTCCCTCAGGGTAATATGGATGACACAGCATCAAAAACATTCAAATCCAGGACTTCTCAGAGGAAAGACCACAGTAGTTTTAATAACCAGAAGAAGGAATAGCTATCAAGTGAATGAGGAGTAAATGTAAGAAAAATTTCCTCTATTTCAAAAATGTTGGAGAAAAAAGTAAGCTGTGAGTAGAAGAAAACACAATTCTTATATCTGGACTTTCATAAGAAAATGAAAGATGTATTTTAGAGTGTAGTAATGAATAAAATTAAGGATTAACATCAACATATACTTTATTATGAAGTAAATGGGGAAATCACAGTTTCTTCAATAGTATTAGGAAGAGGATACCAACATGCAAATAATTAAATTGAATGCCCCTATTATACCATTCACAAAAGAATAAATGGAATAAAATCAAATGGTTGTGAATTAAGACTTAAATGTATATCTGAACCTATAAACTTCTGGGGGGAGGGGGAACAAAAACAGGAAAATATATCTTTGGCATTCATCTTGGCAGTAATTATTTTGCATATGATGTCTAAAAAACATGCAACAAAAGTAAAAGAAGTGGGACTACATCAAACTAGAGTTCCTACATATTCAATAGAACCATCATTAAAATGAAAAAAGCAATGACAGAGTAGAAGAAACTACTTGAAAATCACATATATAATCAAAGGTTAATATGCAAAATATATTTAAAAACATACAATTCAATAGCAAAAAAAATCTAATTAAAAATGGGCAAATGATCTGAACATTTTTTCAAAAAAGCTTTAAAAATGGCTACCTTGTACATGAAAAGATGCTCACTTTCGCTAACCATCAGGGAAATGAAAGAATGAAAGTCAGAACCACAATGAAATACCACTTCACACCTGTTAGGATGGGCCATTATGGAAGAATGAAGGAGATAAAACTGTTGATGAGGATATGGAGATTGGGACTCTTTGTACTATTGTAAAAGGAATGTAGATTAGTACAGTTCCTGGGGATACAAAGAGATTCCCTAAACAGTAAAAACAAGAATTACAATATGATCTAGAAATCTTACTTCTAGGTATTTGTCCAAAATAATGGAATCACTATTTGAAGAGATAGCTACACACCATATACATTGTAGCATCATTTACAATAGCTAAAATATGGACGCAATATAAGAATTCATCAATGGATGAATGGATAAAGAAAATGTAGAATGTATACACAAAGAAGTATTATTTCAGTATGAGAAAGGAGAAAATTCTGCCATTTGTGGCAACATGCATGGAACTTGACGCCACTATGTTAAGTGAAATAAATTATACAAAGGAAGACAAATGCTGTGTTATCATTTTTATATGTAGAAACTGAAAGAGCTAAACTCATAGAAAGATGGAGTTGAAAAGTGATTGCTAGAGGTTGTGGAGTAAAGAAATGGGAAACTGTTGATCAAAAAATACAAACTTTCAGTTATAAGATGAATAAATTCTGGGAATCTAATGTACCATGGTGTACTATACGATATATTGGAAGTTGCTGAATAAATCCTAAATATTCTCAACACACAAGCAATAAAAGTTAATGAGTACATTAACTAGCCCTAGTGTGAAAATCATTTCACATTATATCACATTGAGGACTTTGAACTTATACAATGTTATATACCAATTATTATTTGAGTAAAGTTGAAAAAAAACAGAAGATTGGCAATATTTAGGCAGATAGCAATAATAGCATAGCTTTAGGGGGGAAAGAGTTAATAGACACTAAATTTTAAGCAAACTTATACAAAATTATAAGGGGGTTCTGACATTTTATTTTTTACCAAAATTTACCATACTAGGTATAGTAAATGTTGCCAACTAAGGAATGGCAGATTTTTTTCAACTTTCTCATACTCAAATAATAGATCTTTTTGTATATATTCTATATGTTTAGGAAAACAGACAATTTATTGCCCCATTTACTAATTTGTGGCATTCTTTATTTTGGTGTATATCCAGTAGGGTCATGTCATATAGGAAGACTCTCAATGTAGATGAAGAAAAATCTTAGTCTCTGAGGTTGGAGTTGATTCAAGTACTGATTTTAAGAACTGTTTTCATCAAGTTCATTTCAGAGCTCTAGTTATTTCTGTTCCTATTTGTTATGCACAGATCTTTGCAAATTCTAAAACTCCAGGAGGTAGAACTCTTCTACAGTTCTGCTAGCTACAGCTGTTCCTAAATACCAAGGAACTATGAATCTCAATGCCTGCTGCTGTAGGAGGGCTTATATAAGATTTCCTGGCTCTTAGTGGAAAGAGAATAGTCGTCCAATTTAAGGAGAGAATTAGTCTTCTTTCCACTTCATCCAGCTGTAATTTACTTAGAAGTTCCCTGTACTATAATATTTTTTGAGTTTGGTGTCATAAAAATTATTTTATTTTTATGAATTTTTAGTTCAAATGTTTCAAGCACTTTCTATTTGAAATCTATCATCCAAACATTAATTTCTTCTAGATCCTAGAGAATCTAAAGATCAAGTCCTTTTCAAAAAAGAAAATAACTCTCCTAAAACCTTTTTAAATACATCATGCAGACAGAAATAAAAAAGCAAAACTACGGAGTATATTCAACCTTTCATTTAGTATGTTGTTTAATTTATTATTGGCTAATTTGTATTTTAAATTTACAACTTCTGACATTGTTCCCAATGACTGTTATCTATTCTACCAGCATTACTCTATTTAGCAATGGATATATACAGAAAATTCGCTTATTAGAAAAAATATTTTGAAAAGCAAATATTAACTTCTGGATCCTTTCATCGTCTTTGAGAGACAGACACTCTGGGGCAGGAGTAAGGATAGAGATATAATAATGGAGTATCAAGAAACATATTCAGAGAACTGCAGGTATCTAGAGGAAGAATTGCTTACTTGCCAAACAGGTGTGGAGAAAAGGGTATAATTGTGCTTTGGGTTTTATAGTATTTATGAATTGAGCTATAACATGAATGAACACAACTGTGTATTTTAATAGGTATATTTTTTAAAACTACTCTAAGACAAGTTATAGTTACTCAGTGAGTACACATAATTGAAAAAAATAAATGAAACCAGTGTCTATCAAATTGAGAAAATCTGCAAGTTATCTGCCCTTTGGATATTTTACAGAGTAGTGATCTCATCAAACCCCAGGAGAGAAGCATCTTTTACTCTCCCAAACATTCCTAAATGAAAAAGGATTCCCTAAACAATAAATCCTGACATTAATGGCAATAGCACTGGTTGTTTTTCAGTTACATTTTCAACTATGTTATGAAATGTAGGATGCACAGAAAAAGTTAATATAGCAGGTTTGACTGCTCTCCTTTGAAAGACTTGTTTATAGGGTTGACACTCAGCTGAACATATGTGGACATAGATTTTGAGAAGTTCTCCAATATTGAGAGTGACGTACCTAAACTCTTTAACAAACAATATGATTTATACTGAACATGTGCATTCCTTCTGCGCTTCTGGAATTTGAGTACTTAACAGGGGGTGCCTACAAGATCAACCCCAGAAAAACTCTCAGTACTTAGTTTCTAACAAACTTTACACATGTATGCTTGATACTCCTTATGGGGTAATTAATGTGTCCTGTGAACCCCACAGGGGAGAATCTTTGCAAGCAAACTCTTACTCTCCCCAACAGACTTTATCCCAGGACTTACTCACATGTTAGAAGAAATGAAGAAGGAACTGTGAGCATAACAGTCCAGAAAGAAGCTATGAGAGGCAGACTTCAGCCTGAAATGCTGGGAAGGTGGAGAAGGATCCAGAACTGTGAAATGGAATCTTGTCAAAGGGAGTTTAAAGCACTATATCAGGCCTCTATGACCTACAGAGAGTAGTGGTGTCTTCTTTCCTTTCTCCCTTATCTAAGAATAATTCGTTTGAGGAGGGAAATTACAGGACATTATTTCCTATCCCTAAGAATAGTTCTGAGACCCTAATGGACAAAAAGCAATCTAGCACAGGTGATATGGTGGTGGCTGGGAACTCTTACACAACCCTCCACACATAAAAGACTTCTAGAAATTAATGATTTTACATTTTTTAAACAAAATTTCACACATTAACAGAATATTAATTAGTTCTCTAGTGATAGCTGTGTGTTAATTTATTTTAAGCAAGTAATGAAAGATTGTTTTTAAGAATTATTTAAACAATTCAGGATTAGTTAATAAAATCTGTTTTATTTTATATAACCTAAATACTTTCATAATTATCAGCATATTCTCAATTGTATAAAGTAAAGAGAGTGACAAATTTAATAAGGCTTATTAACGAATTAGAAATCTATAAAATTATTGCCATAGTTCAAACTGAATTGCCATTTATTCATGATCAGGATAGGAGGTAATTAGTTGATATTATACTCTGTTAAAGTGATCTAGCATTTAGATTATTCTTACCCACTGAAAAATTATTCAGCATACTATTTTTCTTTAGCCCTCCTATTTAGTAGTTGTAAGCTGATGAATGAATCTTATATAATTATGGCACCAAATTCAGGGAAGTTGTAGTTTGAAGTTATGATTGAAAAATCAGTTTCACAAGCATGATTTCCATGTTTTGAATCTGCTGGCCACAATATTCATGCTTTTTGTCCTTATCAATAGATACTTGGAAAGAAGTATTATTAGTTATATTTATATGCTAAATAATCTTCCAAATTTATCCAAATGTATTACATTTCTCACAGTACAATAATTATATATAGAACCTTAACAGTATTACAAAAAATAAATAGTGTTAATTAGAAATGACACCTGATAATCTGTGTCAAGTACTCTATCTAGGGGAAAAAGCACAAAGGTCTAGATTTGTAATATGATGGGCATCCCAAATGTAGGAATACTTGAAATTGTGATGGCTGTGTCAGATCAAGTTCAGAAAACTGTAAATATAGTCAATAACTATATAATAACAATCACTGCTCTGGCACACAGGGTAAGTAATGGCAGTCTAAAGAGCAGATGAATGTCTATAAACTTTAAAAACAATTTGAAACCTTAAGTTTTCACTTAATTTGACCTTGGTTCTCTCATTAAATATTTCTGAACATCACACATACTTTTCTTTTTATGTCAAGGTTTGACCCTTATTAATATGCTCTTGGATTATAACTGGCTTTTTTATTAAATAACTATTATTAAAAGAATCAATATTTCCTTGTGTTCAAGACAGTTCAAACAGATGTTGCCAATGTTCAGTTAGTATCATAGTATTTCAATTGCTTAATATTACAGTTCCTAATAATTTTCCTATTTTCTATTCATTTCTTAAAGGCTTGTCTAATCAATCTGAAAAATAATTATACTAAATCACAATAGTTTCATTAATGCTATCATGGAGATTGTAGTTGAACATCTAAGAAAGACAAGTGGGAAAATAACACATCAGATAATATTTCCTAGAATACATGGTATTTACCCTGAATATTAAAAGAGTCAAAAAGTGAAGGAGTATGCATTAAACAAAGAAAAAGAAAAAGCAGGGGATAAAGCTATCAGAGTTTGGAATTATTCAGTGATCTGCAAATAAGTCAGACTTGTTGAAACTTTGACAGAAGTATAGTAGGAAATGAGTCTGCTACTTAAGAAAGGTTTCAGTAATGAGAGGTATTGATTTTTATTCTGGTAAGCAGGAATAGCAACAAGGAGGATGCACTTAATTTACTGTATTTAGTTATTCATCTTGGTTGTTTTCTGGAGCCCTTGGTCATGAACTGGAGACCTTGGGATTGATATGGACCGTAAAGGTTGAGTTAAATTGCTAGGTCTCTAGAATGTACCATATACATATAATTAAAGAAATAAGTGAATTTCAATTACTATTTATAACGTAAAATACATAGAGTTTGACTGGGTTGGAAGTAAATGGGAGAGAAATGAAAGATGAATCTTAAATTGATCTCAGATTTCTTACTTAGTTGACTGGCTATACCATCGTATAACCACAAAGATTCAGGCTAGAAATAGGTTTAAAGAAAAGATGAAGAGGTTTAGGTGTGATTAATCTGAGATAATCCAAATGCAAATAAACCATAACATGAAAAGACCTGGAAGTTTAGGGTTTTTTTTTTTTTTTCTGTTGATTTGGGAATCATCGGTATATTGGTAAAGCGATGGGTGTGCATGACCAGGATTCAACAATATAGATCATAACTCCCCAAATAGAAAGTAACAGTTTTTATACCTGCTCACAGTTCAGTAAAAATAATAGTCCTCCTCCTACATCAACTCATATCCAAGCGTATGTCCCATATCTACATATAGAGACTTACATCTCACCCACACATCAAAATTCACATCACACAGTAAGATATATATGATTTTCAGGAGTTATGTAAAACTCATGTGCCAATACCACATTTTGCTCTTAAAAATACCTTTTCTAGGAAAAAATGGGAAAAATGCTTAAGATTTCAAACTTTCCAAATATTAAAATATCCAAAAACATGAAGGTATGGTTTCAGTGGAAACATCACAAAACTTTAATGATAGATCTGATTTCCAAAAATACCAAATTATTGAGTAGACTAATATGAGACTTTAAATTTCCTTATATAAAGCAGGAGACTGGATTATTTCAATTCTAATAGTCTTTCTTATTATCAGATTCCAAAGTTACATTAGAAAATACTCTAAAGAACTCATTTTATAGTAGGAATAATTCTATTGATTGAATTTTGAATAATGCATGTGCATTTGTTCCACATTTGATTTACTGAAATAGCAGATGTAGACACAACAGTTTGTCTATAGTTAGGAGCAGAAACTGACTTTCTAAAACATATGGAACCAAACATTTCTAACAATTGTTGAACATCTCATCCCAGACTTTATGAAAACACATTGTGGATATAGATACCTCTAATCAATTACACCTTCAATAATGCCTGAGTAGCAGTTTCATTTGAATACAATACACAGCTCTGTATGCACATTATAGGCTGATAGAAACACTTTACAAATGGAATGAGAGTACTTTCATGAGCTCAGTTTTCAACTCTCTTCCCTTTGAATTCATGCATTGTACATAATATGTGTATGGATTCAACATTTATTTGGCCTCAATGTTAAAGCATCATTTTAATAGCCATTGTAACAAAATGTATTTCCATCCAGACTAGCAGCTATTCGTTGAACTAACATTTGTTTTCATTCAACATTATCACAGTTGCTTGCAATTTGGTATACTTAAATCACACACTCACAAACATAACTCACTAACATATATTTACTCATATTCACATTACACACAGGCATATAATACCCATATATATTCACATACACTCACATTTATACTTTCACATACATACACATGAATTTGGGGTTTTCTTTCTTCTGCTACTGCACTTAAACTTACATATTCAAGACTTATGAAAAAGTCCAGCCCCAATAATGAAGAGTTTTTGATAAGAAACAGTTTTGTCCTCTTTTGCATCTTTTTATGCTGTCAAAATGAACTTAAAAACTAAAAAATATTAAGTGACTCCTTAATCTATGCATTTTGACTCAAATCAAATGTACAACTACTTTTGACTGAAGCAGCCCTACCTTCCTCAGCCTGTTCTACCCAGTAGCAGCTGTAGGGCATGGGTGAGTTCCTGGGGAAGGGCCAAGTGAGGAGTCAGCATCTCTGCTTGTGCCAGATGGCTCAACACGGCCAGTTCAGGAAAGACCCAGTAACCTCATGAGTTCCTGGGGAAGCACAACCAGAGAGCTGAGTAACTCTGTCAGTGCCAGCCATCCAAGTCCATAAGTGGCTTTGCAGCCTCATGAGTACCAGAGTTAGTGTCCAAGAGAGGGTCAAGAAGGTACAGATCCATGCCCATACTACCCAAGAGTAGCCTTATGAGTCTCCTCAGTACATGAGAGGAAGTGCTGCCAGAGGAGCAGCCCTGTAAATTCCATTCTACCCAAAACAAGAGCAGCCTTGTGACCTTGTGAGTACCAGAGGAAGCATCAGGGAGAGGAGAAAGGGGAACCACCCCTACCAGTCTGCCATAAAAGGAGAGGCTGGGATCCTGACTGTTGCTGGTCTGTGATACAGCGGCCTCCAAGTTGAGCACCATGCCTACCTCTGACTGAGGGATCCTTCCCGCTGAGATAAGTAATGATGTTCACCAGTGTGGAGCAACCCGACATAGGCATTCTGTTACAAATATCACCTAGGTTCTTCTCATCCAGCTAATGAAGATTTTTCATGAGGGCCACAAGTAGAAACCAATAAAGAATATATTCTTTGCCAGAGAGGAAGAGGGAAACTCCTGCACAAAATTCCTCTCTTATCCCCTGGGATATGGGCACTGGGTTATATGCTTTTTGCAAAGGAAAGAGTGGGAAGGGGTAATTAAGTCTCTGATGTCTGCAGACTTCCAGAAAAAGGAGTGAAGTATTCTAGGATCTGAGGACCATTACTACACCAAATTCTTATTTGGTCTAGATCAGAACTATCATGGCATAAAGGGGGAGAGATTAAATTTGTCTTCTTCTTGACCTTTGTCTCCTGTTTGCCTCCATTGTGTCTATCTAGCTCCCATAGTTCTCCAGGAACATTATAGAGCTGCCATTATTTTCTAATTTAAGGTTAATAATTGTCCTCTGTAATCTGTCAGCTATATAGTTTTAGTGACAGTAAGCACAACTGATCCACATGTCATCTTCGGTCTAACCATTTTAAGAAAATGACCAGATACCAGGTGACATTATGACACAGTCCACAATTACAATACCACCCACAACAGCCTAAAGCTACCGAGAAAGAAAAAAGAAACTAAAATAAAACCTCAGCGGAGAAGAGAGATGACAGCTGAAGTCATTTTCTGTTTCACATTTATGAGACACAACTAAATTTTTCTCAGAATTTGGCCTCAGACTCGAGTCCCAGAGAGGAAGTAATAAAGATTACAGGGACACACATACATGGCTTGAGTGAA